>JANHGN010020678.1:117087-142138 GCA_024605025.1 Megaceryle maxima | reverse complement strand
ATTATTGTTATTTTAATATCAGTCATCTAGGTAGGGAAAAAAGCTTCCCTGAGCAGTGGAATTACCAAAACTAGACCATAGCTTTGTGTCTCGTAACCCAGCAACCCCACTGCATAAACTCTTTGCCAATGACTGCATCTTCCTTGCGCTCCTCTTTGTTGACCTGGGGAGAAGCCACCAACAGCTGGGTTGGTTTCAGAGCTGTGCCTGAACCAAAGGGTGCTGGCATGTGGCTGGCTGCCATCGGCTGGCGTGGATAAAGGACCGAGTTATTAGCTCTGTATAAACAGCTGCTGATTTTCAGTAGAACGTTTTTGAAACCTGTCAGATTTGCTTGAAATCGATTAGCAGGTTCAAAATAACAGCCAGTGAAGAGGGAGGAGATGATGGGGAGACACCCCAGTCTGATGCTTTGCTTCCCAAGGACCATGCAATACACAGCAATCTGTACAACAGACCTGGATTTAAAAAGAAATTAAAAAAAAAATAAAATCTTTCTTGTTTCAAACCCACATTTACTGGGTAGATGAAAAAAAAAAAAAAAAAAAGTGCAGGTTGAGCATCTGGCATGGAGCCCAAAACACATACTTGCAGGAAATTTCCTGCTGGAGTAAATGAGGTCTTTCAGGAAAGGCGGTGGGGGAGGGCAGTTGCTGTGCCTGTGCTGGACCCGGTGCAACATTTCGCACCAGAAGTACCCTGACCTCTGGTATTTACAGCTGAAATGATAGAAAGCTACAAAAACTTGAAGGGGAAAGGAGGGTAAAGCCTGGACCTCAGTCCAGAGACAAGTCCACTTTCCCAATGCATGTTCAGCAGCATGACAAAAGCCAGGCCAAAATCTATACCCACAAACCTCACTTGTCTGAATGTGACATATTGGATTTATAAGCTGACTTGGCTGCTGGATAGTCTAATGATTATGTTTTGCTGTGATTGAAGAAGAAAATGACTGGTTTACACTGGTCTAAACATAGACCCACGTAGGAATATGTATCTGCTTAGTGGTATTTGAAGGGTTTCAAGCTACTTTGTCATGCTACGTATAAGTAGCATACGAGAAAAAAAAAACCTTTTTCATGCTCACTCACCATAGTAGAAACATTTTTCTCTTATATCCTTAATGCCTAAAGCTGATAAAAACTTCCGTGATGTCCTTAATACTTAAAGCTGATAAACATAATGTAATGACATTTTATGTTCTAATAACAGAGCGTATTTCTGTCAAACGTCGTCAAAGAGCAATATTTTATAGTAACATTTACAGCTTATCAGAAATTGATATGTTTTCTCCTCCTATGTCCTGGCCATACTACTGTGAAAATTCACTTATACAACCACTTACAGCAACTGAACAGTAAAACACTGCCAGTCACCCTACAAGCTCATCTTCTAACAATTTAAAAGTACCCATTACAACCAATAATTTTGGTGCTAGAAACCAGCACAGCAGTTATAAAATCCTGGCATATAACTTCTCCTGGAAAGCAGTGTTTTTATCACAGCCATGAACACGCAAGTGACCTGGGGCATAAAATTACTGCTCAAAAAAAAAAAAAAAAAGAGAGAGATCCATCTCTAGAAAATGCTCAGATATCTACTTATAACAATTACAACAATGATGATTTCACATCTGTTAGGCAGACAGTTTTAATCTGTAAAAGGTTAAGTATTTGACAGTTACTTGTTCTTACATACAGATTAGCCGCTTGAAGGTTTAACCTTTAGATGTACTTAAGCAACTACTCTTTAAAATTTATTGTGTAAAACCACCCAAATAAAAACGATCTCATCACTTGTAACTAAAGAATACAGAAGGTCTGGGATAATTTTTTCTCCCTTCTTACCAAATTGCTCAGCTGGCTTTGCTTCTTCCTTTGTGCCTGAAAATATTTACAAGCACGCTGCTTTAATTTCGACAGGCACTGCTTCGTAATTAGAGGATAAAAGGAAGATTCTGTGATTAAATGTGTGGAATCAGTTATTTTGACTCAATAAAGAAGTCTGCTGCAGAACATGATTATTCCTGCACATCGAAGTGCCCTGAGAAGCTAAGGAGGGGGAGAGGGAGAGAGGGGATGAATCTTCACGTGGCCTTTGCACTTCCCCAGCAGTGGAGGCAGGGGAATTATTTACGTAGTAGCAGAAAAATCTTTGGATTTGTGTAGGCATTTATTAATATTTCCTAGGTATCATAAAACACGGGATGTCTTAAACCTCTCACGTGGAAATGAGTTAAATTAAAAACTATCAGGCTGGTGGGTGGTTTTTTTTGTCTTTTCAGGCTGGTGTTTGCACAGCTACGGTGTGCAGGTGGGCAGGGCTTTCTCACTCACAGAAACACGGCTGGCCAGCCCGCACTTTCTCCTTGAGTAGGCATCTAAGAACATCTCAGTCTTCCTTTCACGCTTCTCACGGTCATGAACTTCTTGTTGTCCTGAAATGGCCAGAATTGAGATCCCCACACAGGATCCAAATGGCCTTGGTGGCATTGTAGGGACAGTTTTTATGGGAAAGAGCCACCTTCCTGAAGAGTTTACAACGTGTCGAGCACAGATACCTAACTGTTTCTTGCATCGGGAATACACGTAAATGCTCTATGTCTGTGATTTGGAGGGGGCTGTGAAAGGAGGAGACAAACCCTTCTTGTGTTCCTGCGTGACACACCGTGCCTCAGAGCACAGGGAGAGCAGGTGACCTCGGTGGTGGGTGTGTGCAAAGGCTCAGGCTTGCAGGGAGGACAGCCACGGTATGTGCTGAGTAAGTGCTCCACACAGGGAGCAGTCATGGTGGGCATGCAGCATGCAGAGTGGAAGCAGGAAGCCCCAGCTCACACACCGAGCATCTTGTGCGTTGCTCTACAGACCTGTTCCTCTCCTGTCCTGCTACCTACACACTCCTGTAGACCTCCTTGCTCATCTGCACTTCTGGAGTCTGGCCCTTGCCTGTACAAAACCATCTGTAAGGAGACATGCTGGAGGAAGCCTTTTTTATTCTTGCAGTGGCATTAACCATTGTGTTTTTATGCCCCACTTACCTTGTGTCATTGTAAATGGGACTGTTGTAGGTCTGCCAGCCCCATAACACTGTAGACCATTTCAAACCCATTAAAGTCTAATGGATATCTAGTGACTGCAAGTGTGCTGCGTGCCAATTAGAATATTTAAACTGGGCAATAAAAAGCGGTTAATAAAATCACCGTAGAGCTTGAAAATATGACTGAAGGTTATGCACTGTTTTTTTTCTTCAGGTGTTTGAACAATAAGATAGTTTTTAAAAGAAAAATTGATCTGTCATGTTTTAAAGAACAAGGAACATGCAGAAATCTCTCTTCTTTCCCTATTTTCTCAGTATATTTTGCTGTATATTTAGCAACCTAGCAAGTCTTTTCCTCCTCACATTATAATGAACTCTTTCAAAACTCATAGCTAGTGGAGTCATGTGCTTAACTATAGGTTTCATTCCATATATAGAGCAAGAACTTCACTGAAGATACAGAATGCCAGTGGCATGAATAATTAATAGTTGCACTTTTAAAGATTTTTTTCATCCTTCTTTCTCTCTCTGGGATTGCCAAAACCATCTGTCTGCCCTCTAAGCCTGTATACAGGTATCTAAATTAAAAAAAAAAAAAAAACAAACAACAAAACAAAACAAAAAAGACCCAAAAAAAACCAACCTTAGTTGCAATTTCAGGATTTTAAGATGAAGTTGGGGAATGCTCACCTTATTTGTTAACTGAAAAATAAATAGAACTGTTTTCTTTTCTCGTTCTTTTGAGTTTCTGGTGATGTGCAGTATCTTCTATTTCAGTTCAATACAAGAGATGCAGTTGCTGGGGAGCTCCAGGCCAGACATACACAGGTATAAACTGATAGAGCTCCACTGACCTCCATGGAATTAGACCAGTTTGCTGTTGGTAGCTACGGCTGTGTCCTACTTCATCAGAAGTCATGATATTCATACATTAGCTATAGTTGTCGCGTGTGGAAGCTATTATTTAGGTTAATTGAATTAATTAAAATAAATATTTATGTTTTAAGCAAAACAGTTTATGTTCTAATAAGATAACAGACACATTTTATGCATCCTTTTCTTTGCTGGATTTTCTTCCCTACAGATAATGATCTTTCAATCTCTGTTCCATAAATATGCATGTCATGTTCAGGTTTCTATTTAATGCATGCATGAGTAAGTGGCACTGAATTTTATTAACTTCATTAACGATAAATAATGAAGAACACTGTTTTAACTATTTTAGGACAAACACTTACTCACCTGGCTAATGTTACTTGCTTGAGTAACCTTCTTCATCCTAATGAGATTGCACACAGGGGTAAAGTTACTCGGATATGTATGTGTAGGTTCAGTCTTTTATTATGTAGCAACCTTTAGAGCTTTTACTATCTGGCAAGCAATCATTTATATCCTTTTTAAAAAATATTTATGGCTTCTTTGACTAATTGCTCCTTACATGACTTAGAGCCTTTTGCATTGGTACCATTTGTTAAAACACATCCAGAAGCAGGCAGAGCAGAATCATTTTTCAACTTTTTAGTGTCATTTTTATAGACAAATAACACTTGTAAATGATGGATAATAGCCAGCAGAATGCTGTGTTGTATAAAATGAGCATGAATTATATTTGCTGGGAGATAGAAGGTTAACTTGTCTCCTCAACTAATTGAGGAGCCTCATGGTAAATGCAAAGTGGTGCACCCACATCATAAACAAGTCTCAAACTTGCTAAAAGGGGGATTTAGTTTAATACAGTATTTCTTTTTTTTTTTTTTTTTTTGTATGCTACCTGGTGCTTTCTTAAAAAAAGAAACCTCAGAAGCCCTAACGAATCCTAATGAGCCTGTAGAAGGTGCAGAAGGAGAAACAGAGCAGGTGTGTTCAGTAAGATGAGACATTAACCTGTCACATTCTGGGGAAGGCACAGGGATCTTGTGCTCCTTCAAGTCCTGTGTAGGCGTGGTCACTTCCATTTGCAGTTTGGACCTGAACATTTGTTTCTTGTCTTGTAAAATGCTTCTTACTTGGCCAGTATTCGACAAAGCCGTTACATTTTTTTGTGTTCTGCATTTTGTAGTTTACACTTATGCTGTATTTTATGGCAGAAATCAAAATAACTGCCTTTCCTTTACCCAAGTAATATATGCAGTTGGATATTACAAATGTGTGCAACTGAATAACTTTTTTATAGGAGAGTGCTTGACAGATGCCAGTTAACGTCAAGGGATACAAACGCTCAGTGCCAAGTGATGGCAGGATATACAAATCAATCTGGCTACATTTTTTTCTGCATAAACAGTGCAAGACTGTTACCTAAGAGGACCTTGTGCAAGTGTAACTTGATGCACAGAAGGAGTCCTAGTGATCTGAATGGAATTATTTGAGTATTTTAAATGTGTGTGCTTGTGTGTTCATGAAATAGGGGCTACAGGAAGCAAAACCAGAGTTTGAGCTTGCAGGTTCAATAGAGGCATCTGTATATGTTCTTTCACTTACCCTAAACATCCAAGCATGATGGTCACTTTCTTTCTTTTAGAGGACCTTATACTGTGGCATGTTGCTGCAGAGCAAAGGTAGTCAACCTTTGGTCTGTCCGCTGGTTAGAGACTTTGCAGCTCCTGGTTTTTTGAGCTGGTTACTTGCAGGCCGTTTACCTACTTCACTGCATTGACTTCTTCAGGTATGAGAATGGAGAAAGCTGTAGACCATCTAAACTGTTCTGGTGGTCTACAGATGGCTTCTATCTCGAGGGTGGTTAGCATCTCCTCCATGGTATGATCAAACATGCCTCCAGCATAGGCAAAACAAAGGCATCATTCTTTTGTGACAGCCATGTGCCAGCTCCTGTAACGGCCTGAGCTTTCTTGGAGTGGGGCACGTGTAGGACTCATAATGCAGCAGGTGGAGCTCATCGTGTGATGGAGATGAGCCATGTGGCTGCTGTACTTGGTGGGAGAGGAGCTGCACAGAGTCCTCCTGTGCCCACCCCTGGCTGCAGGGGCAGGCGCCACTTTTATAAACTCACAAGCCCTTTGTCAGAGAGTCTGCGTGCTTTCTGAAGCCCAACTCAAACAGGGCGTTTGGGATGACCTCAGGTCTTTAATTCGTGTTCCCAGGGAGTTTTCCAGTACTTTGGTAGGGCTAGCTCGACCTTGCGGGTCATTTTAAATACTTAACATTGTATTTACACATCCTGTCTTTAATTTTTGCAATGGTTTCAATTTAACTTTTAAATAAATATTTAGGGTGGGGATAGAAATTAAACAGTTGAGCTCTTGCCAGCATCCATTTTTTTGTCCTTTTTCAAAAGCACTCATGAGGCTCAGATGTAAAACTCTGGATAATATCCTTCCAGTTATGGCATCTGGCTACTTGGCAGCCTCCTTGAGAAGTTGGCAGGCTTGGTGTTGCCTTTAGATGCAAAACTAGCTCTCTGGTAATTTTTTTTAAGATGCTTTTGCCTTCTGCTTGTCATTTTTGCTTGCTTTACCTTTGATTCAGAGGAATTCAAGCATTGGTAATCGTTTGAATCCATGGCGCTTGCCTAGTTTTCCAAGCTAGCCAGAAACCTATGGCAAAAAGAGATTTGTTAACGGTATTAAAATGGGCACGTACATCTATTCTAAAGTTGCCTTCAACTGTGCAAGAATCTGCTTTTTGTCTTCTTTTTAATTGACTGAATCAGAAATACAGATGCTGGACAATGGCAGCCTGAATGTTGTGTTTAAGTAACTTTTCTATTACCACAGTAGCACTCAGGTTAATGTTTTTGAAGCATTATCTCTTTGGAAGATAAGATTTTAGTAAAACAAAATAATTTGTGTAGGAAATATTTGAATATGGACACTTTTCAGATATTCCACCCCCCTTGTTTTTTCTTGCCATTTCTTTTGGCTTTCAGGATCCCAGTGGAACCTGAGTATATCTTTTGGTCTCTTGTAACTCCCAAATTTCTGTATCATATTTTTTCCCCAGTTGTGCATAGCAGAGGGCTGCAGATAAGTGAGTGGGTGTGTGTACATGTGTGTGCACGGAGCAGCGCCAGAGGCCTGCATGTTTGTGAACACACACGCTGTGGGCTGCTACCAATAGCAACAACTTGGTGTAGTCCCTAAGAGTTGCAAATAATTCAAGAAATCACTGTCTTTGTTCTAGTTTGTGCTACTGTGCAGCTCCTTGGCACCCACCTTTTATCCAGGTGGGTCTGGGGGAGGTGAATGTGGTGTGGCCAAATTTCACCCCAGTCTCAGAGAGAGGAGTTTAAGTCTGTGATATTTCCTCTCCCGTCCAGGGAGAGCTATTCCCATCCTGAGGTCAGTATTAATTGAAGCCTTTGCAGGAGAGCAGCAGGAGTGAGCAGCCAGCAGGCTCCCTGGGCAGCAGCCTGGCCTTTCAGATGGTGTCAGATCACAAACACAGCTCAACGGAGCCGGCACTTATCCAGTTGAGGATGAGCGTATTTCCCTTCGTGCTGTGTCTGGGACACTGGGTTCAGATACTACTACTTTCTACTAGGAGTAATAAAGAACATGTCACCGTGTCATGTATTACCTGGCTGGTTGTGGTGGTTGGTTTCTGTTGGATGCAATACCCTTGGACATCCCCTTCTTTTGGAAAAAGTGGTCGTGTAATCCTTTTTTTTCGGGGGATGGGACAGACAAGAGGAGGAGGTGAAGAAGAGTGTAAAGGCACTAGCTCCAGAGCCAGATGGTTCCCAGCTGCACCAGCAAGGCAGAGTGCCTGGCTGGCTGGGCAGAGCTGGGGCTGATGCACTAAGTCAGTCTAAGTAAAATTACCTGGTGAAACCAAAAAGCTCTGATGTAGGCCAGCATTGCAAGCATTGAAGAAAATACCAGGCTTTTCTATGTGGTGGTGTTTGTTGTGTTTTGTTGGTGTTGTTTCATGTTTGTCTGTTGTGGGTTTTTTTGGGGGGGGGTGTTTTCTGTGTGTTTGTGTGTGTGTGTGTGTGTTAAAATACAGTGGGCATAAAGAACTAAACCAAATTGAATATTAAGTTGGAAAAACAATTGTTTTTTAATTGTTACTGTTGCTCTTAGTCAATTTCTTAGTCAATTGTTGCACATAAGAAAACCCCTTTTGGGGATCTATATTGAAGAAGCCTAAAAACACCCAGCCCACGGTTAAAAGAAGATGTATGTCAGAGGGAAAATATTAGAGTGAATTGTTAATATTTCTCTTATAAATTAAGATTCTTTTGAAGTCTGCTTAATTTAACACCTACAGGTCCCTTTTTAAAAAGCAACCAGCATTTTTTCAGTTCTAATTGATGATGCCTCTTCCCTGCAGTTGCAAAGAGAGTAACCTAATTACAAAGTAAGTAACGATGTGCAGTGGTCAACTTTTCTTGACAATGTCCCAGCAAAGATAACTAACTCTGCCACCTCAGTTTCTTCTTTGGAAAAAAAAAATCAACCACCCAACATTTATAGTAAACCAAGTTTTCTGAATGCGGAGATGTTCAAAACCAAGACACTTGAAGCAAGTCCAGAAGTTGCTTGTGTATGGGCTTGATTATGTTACAAAGCACTGATTTCTTAATTTTAATTATTGACTTTATAATAAAGGCACTGTTCAGAAATGTTGACTAATTACATTCATTCTCAGTTCCCATTTCTTTTAATTAGTTATGACTCAGACTTGATTTGCTATCTTATACTTCATTACTAAAGATAGTTAGCTATTAGAAATTGCCAGTACACTTCACATAACCTCCCCTTCCCTGTGCCCCGCATGTAAATAAAAGAGAAGGTGCTATTAGTGAAAGGTCAGAGGTGGGGTCCCTTATGTCAGCCTTCGTTATCAGCAACCACACGGGGTGGAGGTACTAAACGTGTGGTCAGTCTGCATAGCTTGAAGTATGTCAAACCTCTATGTGAACATGCTCAGTCCATCCTCAAGGCAATCTTACATCGGTGCAGTTGATTCCTTTTCCTCTTGGAGGAGGGATAAGCTGCCATAATATACATTCATCCGGCTGGGAACTGACTTCATTCCCTCAGTTGATTTGCCTTGACTTTCCTGAGAACCCCTGTGAAGACAAACCTTCAATTGCAGCAGTATTTCTCTCCTCTTAACCTACAAAATAGTTGCCTCAGCTGAGATGAGTCTCTGTTCTCTTTTTTAAAATGGTGACTTTTTAATAGCAGCTTTTTCCTGAATTACATCAGGCTTTCTATTTAGACAGTGTTTTCTTTTCTGTGTTGCACTGGACTAGGAGAAAGCGAGTCTGCGGCCACACAAGATAACTGGCTTAATTCTTATTAGAAGTTTAGATTTTCATCATTCTTGTTATGTTCTATCTGTTAAAGAGAATTTTAACTAGGAATGAATTGCCTTTGTGGAGGAGTGTACGAAATGTGGCCCAAGCAGTCCAAAGTGTGATGATCTAAACTCATGTATTGGATCATTGCTGATAGGCAGGGATCGTTGTGCATTGTTCTCCAGGCTTTGGAAGCTATAGTCCTATTGTAGCCACTGTGAGAGCAACAGCTCTTTGAGTGTCATACCACTGCTATGCCCATGCAGTGACAGTGAGGTAGTATAAATGCATTAACCTTGGTGGATGAATGAGGCAGAGTACCTTGTGATCACAGAATCAGAGAATGTTCGGGGCTGGAAGGGACTTCAAAAGATCTTGGAGTCCAAACCCCCTACCAGAGCAGGATCACCTAGAGCAGGTCACACAGGAACAGATCCAGGTGGGTTTGGAATGTCTCCAGAGAAGGAGACTCCACAACCTCCCTGGGCAGCCTGTTCCAGGCTCTGTCACCCTCACTGTGAAAAAGTTTCTCCTTATGTTTACCTGGACCCTCCTCTGTTCCAGCCGGCACCCGTTACCCTGTGTCTTGTCATTGGATGTCACTGAGCAGAGCCTGGCTCCAGCCTCCTTACACTCGCCCTTTATGTACTGATAAACATTAACGAGGTCACCCCTCAGTCTCCTCTTCTCCAAGCTGCAGAGCCCTCAGCCTTTCCTCAGCAGGGAGATGTTCCACTCCCTTAGTCATCCCTGTGGCTCGGCTCTGGACTCTTTCCAGCAGTTTCCTGTCCTTGAACTGAGGGCCCCAGAACTGGACACAACATTCCAGATGCAAAACTGGGTGAAACTTCACCGAGGGAAGAAAATGTGTATGTTTTGTCTGGAGCAGAGCTGGAAGAGGTGCTCTTATGCAAGCAGATGCCATCGTGTAGATGTAACCATCTTTAGTAATGTAGATGTAGAACTAACTCATTGGGGTTTCCCCTGGCTTGTACAATTTTATCTTCAGTTTTATTTTTCACAGTACTGAATTTTGTTACAAGTACTGAAACAACACTATTCAAAAGCAACTCTGTGTTGTACTACCTGCCAATATAATTTACATAGCTTATGAGCAGCAACTATCAATTAGAAACATACTTCTTTTGTTGGGGTTTTTTTATTCCTCACTTCAGGTTTAAAATATAATACTAGGGATGAGCTTCAGGGAACTAATTTGTAAAGAATTTTTATGACTTTCCTTTTTAATCTCTGAGAGTGGATAGATAATACAACTTTCACTGGAAAAACTACTCAGAGAGTCGTATTTGTAAAGGATAAAGACATTAACTTTTTGTTGCGAAGAAGTTTAAGTTGCACTCGGTTTGCAAATTTATGAAGCACTGTGTCATACATAAGAGCGGCTCCAGCTATCAGTGCTTGACTATCAGTAGCAGTTTCACTTTGTGCAGATAACTGAATGAGCTGAATGCCTATCTTTTGTTGAATTTGAGTTTATGAATGCTGAAGACAGTTCTCCATGTCACTGGTTTAAAGTCTTTGATTAAAACAGTTGGGCTTGTGGTTTAAGTAAAATGTCATTCTGGTAATCTGCAATTACTGAATAAGCATTAGCAAAAATGGGAGAAAGCAGTGAGGTCACACAGAAAGTGACACCATATGTATTTATTAGTGTCACCTATGAAATATGTGAGGCAAAGTAGCGCTGAAAGAATTTGCTGTCTTTCTAAGCAATGCTCATTTGAGGAATTGTCTAAGATAAATGGGTTTGGCTAATTGAATCATACACTTTCATAGTGTGCCACATATAAAACTAGACTAGGAAATAAATATAATTAAAGTAAACATGCCCTTCTAATTAGTAATTGTTTCTGCTGTTTTAAGCAAATTTCAATGGCACAAAGTAGCTGTTCCAGTGTAAACCTAATAATGGAGGCTGTAATAACAGGTGTAAATTAACACAATGGAAAACATTTACAGGGTAACATTCTAAATTAAAAATGACATTAACAAGTCTGATTTTAAAAAAGCTATATAATTAACATTCATTCAGCCCCTGACAAATCAGTGTAATACAATTGCTAGATGATTTTATTTATAGCTTATAACATTTTTCAAGCTTTATTTTTGTTAAACAGCAGATGCGGTTCATTTTTCCAAGAACACGTCATGTAAGGGCACTGACAAAGGAAAGGCAAATAAAACCAGAAAGCAAAGATATTTACCCAAAGGCATTCTTCTTCTAAGTGATGTGCAGGAATTGTTTGAATACTTAACAATATCACCCCAGTCAGTGTTCTTGGTATGTGTGCTCAGAAATAAAACATCGCAAACGGTTTAAGTTTGGAGGATTGCAAGTACAAACAGAATAATATCTATTGTGCAGCAAAATACTTTGATTCCTCCAAGTGCATCTTCAAAAAGCCATAAAGTACTGCTAAGTACTTAGCACTGATGTTTGTCTCTACAGATAAGTATTGCAAACTGTATTTTCTTTTTATGATGGACCTAACAAAATGCCATGAACAAGTGAGCAAAAATATCCAAACCAGTATAAAAGTTAATTTGTGACAGAAGATGCCACAAATTCCACATTATAGAAAATGTCTTATCAGATCCTGAAATCTAACATAGTACCTCTGCTCCACACAGAACTCGTTTTCCTCTCCCTTGATTTTTTTTTTTTTTCCTAAATCTGTAAGAGTATAAAAAGTTTCCTAGCAGGTGGCAGATGCAATTGTAATGTTTTTCAGCTTGCCTATCAAAAGGTAATCATCATTGTTTATTTTTTGTACAGTGTCTTTTGATGTGTCATAAATTGCAACACATGGTCAGACAATTCAAATATCCAGACTGCCTATTCCAAAAGTAAATTTGTTAGACTGTATTCACCCCATAGTTGCAAATCCTGAGAGAAATTGAGAAAGTTGTCCTTGTAGTGTACAGGCTACAGTGAACTTAAGCTCCAGGACTCAGCTTTTGAGGCAGTTAGCTTCTTGCCAGCCATGGTTTTCAACCACATATCCTGGGTGTTCCCAAAGTCCACACTGATTAGAATTTCCTGAGTTGGCTGTGAATGGCTGATGCTTAGTGTTTGGCTTTATATATATATACAGTTAGGCGTAATTAAGATCTTACTCCATTTTTGTGTTGAATAAATTAAAATAGCACCTTTGACATGAGTAGAGTTATGCCAACCGCATGACCTGGATGTTAGGAGTTTGAATTTGGTGACTGAGGGAGCAGTTGTGACTTTGTTGAGGGAGCAGTTCTGACTGAGGGGCAGTTTGTGGTCACAAAATCATCTTGCTCGCCCCTTGCCTTTCCTGATGTTGTAAAAGAGGATTCAGATCTTTTGTGCACCACGGAGTTTGGGGGATCCAAGAGGAATTTCTAATTCCAAATATAAGTTACTGTGAATAGAATCCCTTCTGGAATTTATTTAGAGATTGCTTAGAGTTCCTGATCACCAATGCAAGATAAAGCTCTATTTGTTTTTTTCACTTCTCCCTTTGCATGCCCTCTGTGTCTCTTGTAGCAGCTAAAGATGGTTCATTTGGACATGATGGAAAAGATGTTCCTGCTCTCACATCTTAGAGATCAGTTTCTGAATTCAGTGACTGAAGAAAGGAAAATTTCATGTCCTCTAGCCCATGTATTAAAACCAAATCAATATAAACAAAAAAATGATCCCAAATGCTGGACTGCAGAGAACTCTTACTCCATCCCTCGGCTCTAAGGTAGAATAAGCACACCTAGGCCAGCCTGACAGATAAATCTGAGTCTAAGCTGTATAACACGTATGAGTCCCTCAGGATTGTGGAGCAGCTGCAGGAGGACTTCCATAGGTCCCCTGCCTAGAAATAATCTGTGTTTGATGCATGTTCCTCACGGAGAAATGTCTTCATTGTTGGGGAGAACTAGTCTTACTTTGGTAAAGTGCTAACGGGCAGTTACTTGTGGAGGACAAAGACATCCCATACAATACCATAAGACAACTTCTGCTCACCTGGAAGGAGGGAAGGGAGTTGTGTTGTTCAGTGGATGAAGATCTCCTATTTGTGTTTATTTTGTGTATTAAACCTGTCTGAGAAGGAACAGTCTTAAC
The DNA here is from genome assembly GCA_024605025.1 of Megaceryle maxima. Lineage (NCBI taxonomy): Eukaryota > Metazoa > Chordata > Aves > Coraciiformes > Cerylidae > Megaceryle > Megaceryle maxima. Next base: position 128,732 of record JANHGN010020678.1, on the reverse strand, counting down.
AGTAACTGTCTGTTGGCAGGGACAGGCTTGGGCTGAGGACTGACCAAACTGTTCTTCAATAAAAAAGGAGGCTGTGCAGCAGATAGCCAGCCTCCTTCAGCACTTCCTTTTAAAGTTAGATAACATTTCTAAAATCATATCTAAATCTCCTCTGCTGCAAATGAAGTTGCGTGACCTAGCAGACAGAGAGCACAATTCATCACTGTCTGCTCTGCGATACATTTTTATAGGTGGGAAGATCATTATCATGTGTCTCCCAGTCTTCTCTTTTCTAAACCAGACAAACCCGATTCGTCCCTTTTCATACCTCACTCCTTTATCCATCTGTCTCTTCTATTGTGAGCTACACCACTTCTTTTCTACAGCAGAGGTCCCCAGGACAGACGCTCTGCTCACTGTGTGCATCTTCTCCGTGCCCAGCTGTAGGTCGGTTTGGGAGTTTGTTATCAAAAAGACACAGGCAATAGGAATAGAGTGAAAGGAAAACCTGGAGGACAGGAGATGTTTTGTGTGCTAGGGTTGCTAAAATGGAACCCAAATGGGACCATGAGTCATTCAGGTGGTTGTTATACTGCAGGATACTTTCTGGGTCACACCAGATTTTGGGAATTTACTACCTTATACCTCCTCCCTAAGGCTGATGTAGCTTTCCATTTTAGCTGTGTGGCTTTGAAGCAGTGTACCAGAGAGATTGCTTCTCCTTGCAAGCTTTCATGACGATGTGTATCAAATGGGCTGTGCAATGTGATGGTTCCCACACTGGAAGGGGGAAGCCGTTGGCTCTGTAAAGTGCTTTCCTCTTTGGTTTCAAAGAATCAGCTAAAGCTTTAGGGTTATACTTTTTCACAAGCATTTGAGCAAGTAGATTCATTAAGGGAGGCAAAGTTCTGGAATGTCTGTTTTGTTTAATTTGGCCCTGGGGAGATAGACAGAGCAGTATGTTTTTTCTGTTTTGTGTATTAGAATGAGAAGTCATAAAATGGTAAACCTACATATTTAAATGGTTAGAGAACAGATTAATTTGAAATGAGTAAGTTTAAATAATAATCTCTTTAGCTTGATACTTATGTCTAGCCAACTAGTTAATTTCCTTTAATTTAGTGCATTATCTTTTTCATGTTTTCTTTGACAAACCTTCATCATTGAGTTACTAAGTTACTAAACTAACTGTTTTGGTTCACAGCAAAACCGAACTTGGGTTTTACAATTATTTCACAATTTCCCAAGAAACAATCCCAAATTTAAAATTTAACAAAATCCCAGAGCTTATTTGCTTTTACTTCTAGTAAAAAACCCAAATGGAATATCTTTACATAAGTCTTTTACTTTCCATTACCTAGAAGGAAATAATTCTCTGCTACTTCCTTTGTTGCTGAGAAGCTCTATCAGCATTGCTACTTAGGAAACTTTTAAAGGAGGCTAAATGTAGTAGCAGTTTTCTGCTTAACACGGCATGCTAGCAACAAAATATTCTCTTGCTAATAACAGCTTCTGTTTATTTTTTGCACTGGGATATTCCAGTTACCAAGTGTGAATTACACTCTGCTTTGTTTGGATTCAAATAAAAATTAAGTTCACCCACAGTGGTCTAGTTTCGTGCTCTCTCCCACCCTCATCCATGTCATTTTTACCCCACAGTGGGCCCATCCAGCAGGGCTGGGAAGGGACAGCCAGCAGCCCTTTTGCCTTTCTGTTCAGTGCTATTTCAGGTTGCTGCCAACAAGTAACACCGACGGAGTAACGCCACCGTTCCCGTGTGTTACAGCCCACCCCAGGAGCACCACCCCTCTGCCATGCAGAGACGTGCTAGCTTTTGGCGGGAAAAAAAAATGCTGTTCTATCTGCCAGAGTCATCCTCTGTCTTTAAAATGTTAAATACCTTCCGTGAGGTTCAAATGTTACTTCTCAACAAGAATCTGTGTATCTACTGCAGGGGTTTTGATTGTCATCACTTTTAAGACTAGAGAGCCTGAGAGGATGGGAGCAGTTAAATCCAAACTGCATGATTAACATTCTTTAAAGTGCTGGATTTTCAGCAACGTGAACATGAGTTTCGGTGAACTTGATGGCTAGTGGTCTGGGCAGAGCTTGCCTTACCTCCAACATCCTATCCATTCCAATCCTGTCCCATTCTCAGAGGACTGTGGGACCTAGGTTGATAATCTGCCCATAAAAAGATGTAGGATAGGTTCCCTCTTGTAGGGATTTTTTTTTTTTTTCTGTTGCAGAAGATCTCCTGCCTTAAGCATGACCATTCTTGGCTTTTTTGAACTGGAAGATCAGGGGAATTTCCTTCAGCCTTTTTTCCCTCCCTATTTTATTTTTTTGTGTGTGTGTTTTATCTTCTTTTGGTTATATTCTGTTACCTCAGTGAAATAGGACAAAATTAAATTCTGGCATTTTTAATGCTCAACTAGTCAGAGAAGGATTTTTGTCCTAAATTGTTCCCTTGAAACTAGCTTCTGCGGGCTTTCTGGGAGGGCACATGGATTTGACCTTCTTGTACACAGGAGTGAGAGAAGGTCAAAGTGAAGTCCAATGTTTTGAAACTTGTAAAAAGATGACAAAAAAAAAAAAAAAAGTTGACCCAGAGATTTCTAAGTTTCCTAGCATAACAAAAGAGGGTCTTTGCTACAGCAAATTCAAATGGAAATGTTGTAGACATCTCCCAAACCTATGCTTTTAGAATAATACATGCAATTTAGATCCCTTCTCACACTTTTACAAAAATATATAGAATTTACATACCTTTTACCATATTCAAAATGATGCACTGAATAATTTTATACATTACACTCTACAGTTAAATGATATCCTTATAATTTATTGTGACATGAATATACATTTATGAACTCAGACTTCAAAAGAAGAATACAGTAAAGAGAAAACATTTTGCTCCTTCAAGCTTTTGTTGTTGCTAAGGCTAAAATTTGCTGAGAAAAAGTAGTCAAGGCAAGGCAGCTGTTAGAGAGTTAGGGGACAATGTATCCAACTTCCATCAGGTCACATCCTTCCCAGCTTTGGACTGGAACCAGGATGATCCCCTCCACCAGACAGCATCTGCCTCTCTGGCACCATCCCTGAACGGGCATCTCTGGAGTGGCTTCTGCATCTGTCACAACTATTAAAGCTTCTGGGAAATCTTTTGTCTTTTTTATGTCATTTCCTTCAGACTGAGAAATATTTAAAGAGATTTTGACCTGCCTGCAAGTGAAGCATTCAAAACAGTCATACTGATAAATTACAGGAGTTAGAATACAGGAGCTTATTTTGCACTTTATTATCTTTAGGGCTTTGTATTCCCAACACTTTACATTTTGTTTTGGGTTTGTGGTGTTGCTGTGTCACCACCACTCTTCTTAAGCAGAAACAGAGCGTCAATACCTCACTTTCCATTGCCTGTCACTTGAGGAGGGGAAGGCATTGGTGCTTCCCTGCAGCTCTGAAGGCAGGCAGTGCCAGTTACGATACAGTCGTCTTCGTAGGCAGAATGAATTGGGCCTAGCAGGTATAAGAAGCTTACATGAGTTACATCAGTTACAGGGCATAAAGGTTTTAGCTTTTTCATCAGTTTAACATGTATGCAGTTTTATTCATATATGAACATAAATTATTCTTTTATGCATGATTGTGCTGGGGTTTTTTTGCTAACTTCTCTTCCTAAATTTGATTGCTTATCCCTTGGGGCTACATGTCAAAATATGACAGCTGCCCAGAGCAAGCAGGATATAAGGAATATGGAACTAAAATTCATACGGTTTATGTGCTGTACACTTGTGCAGGTTCCAAGTGTATGTGGTGATACTGTTGCTTGGTCAAGCAATAAACCTCGGGTCCAGTTTGGGTTCTCCATTTTCAGAAGAAAGAACTGGGAAGAAATTGGCATTTTGCTGGAGTTGAAATGTATACAATATATCTTAGAGAAACTAGCTAGCTACATGGTGCAGTGCAGTATGTTTGGCTAGTACTACTGTCATGTGAAGGGAAACAGCCTCTATGGAAGCATTTTGTCACTGTTTATAGCTTAAAGTTACATACAAACCACAACTTTCTTAGGTTCCTGAACCTAGGCTTCTTAACAGTCCTTTTTGTTCTGTGAAAGCACGCTGGCTATGTAGGCACTGGGTAGACAGACAGATTTAGATAGTGATTTAGGTTTTCATATGTATATATATAATTACATTTTCTAATTATTCTACCTCGGTTGGGATGGAACCTCATAATTCCCCGTAATAAGATTTTATGCTTCCAGGCTCTGATACAAATAAACTATTACTAAAACCAATCACAATTTCTTTGTATAGTGAGCAAAAGCACGGGTTTTGGTGGATTATTTATTTGGGCATTTACAGTGGCTGATTCATTTCGTATCTGTACATCTGGCATAGAGCTTAACTACTTTGGTCCTTGCTTTATCTGCACGTGAAGTTATTAACGTTATCCAAATTTATTTTTCTCATATAGACATGCTAATGTACATCTGTTTAAAACTTAGTTCAGCCTTACCTGTATGTGGTGGTGGCTCCTCTGTAATGTATAAAATGCTATAATAAAGTCTCCATGTATCTATAAAATATGAAAGAAAGCTTAATTAAGCAACAGTCTCAAAACATATCGATTCTGTTTCCATAGAAAACAAACTTGGTGACTGTCGCTGAAGATCCCAAGAAGAGGTTTTCTGTGAATGCATAAAAAACCCGATGACTTATTCACTGACTTCTTCATAAATCTTTTTTCACACTGGGTCTGTTGTGTGGTTTCCATAATACTGTAAGTCATGATTAAACACATAAAAAAGATTGTTGCCCAAGATACATTTTAAGCCGAGTGAAACATAATACAATATAAAATTTACATCATTTTCTTGATTAACCCTGATGAACCTTCAGTCATTATCCATTACCGTAAGAGCAAATTGGAAATGATGCTGTGTTAATAAAACATGCATAGACGTTTTCATGAGCCGTAGATTTGATGGTTACTAACAGCTGACACATTCGTAATGAAATACTGTACTTTGGCTTCCCGTGAAAGAACAGTGCTATGTAAAGCTGCAGTCCCGTGTCCTGTACTTCAGTGCCGTGTTTTGGTGCCTTTCGGACATCCTCTAATTGTGAAAGTTGATCTAAAATGAAGTGCAGGGAATACAAATGTAGGCAGGAGTTTTCACAACCTTCATGTTCAGGTATGGAAGCTCAATGTGTCTATCACTCACATTTCATAGGGGTTCTTATTGGTGCTAAAAGCATTTAATGACTTAAATTAAAACTAGTGGTCTTTCTCAACCGTGGAAGTCTGTAAAGTTTTGTTCCTTTTGCTGCAGTGCCAGGAATGTTTTCTAATAGATACTGCTGCTATCTCTGTAGTGGCAAAGTGCTCTTAGATCTGGCCTTAACGATTCATTACAGTCTTTGCTTTTGCTACTTTAAGTCAAGTTGTACCAGGGTGAATTACACAATGACATTTTTCTACCAGTTACAGAGCTTTCAATTTTTGTGTGCTATGTGAAGTGTATCTCAGTGTACCTCTCAATCCTGCAATTGGCTGTGGGTAGATGGATCACTGTTCACAGCCCCATGGAAAGAATGGGCTATTTAAAGTGCTAGAGAAAAATGGGAGCAAGGAGGTGTTGTGGGGTTTATTTCCTGAAAAAGATGTTTTTTTCAAGAAAAAGATCATAAAGGCAAGCCATAATTTTTCACTATTTTCAGGATACTTGTTTTCATTTTTTTTTTCCTATTGAAACTAGCAGTGAAGATCTTTATTGACTGAAACTCAGTTTTCAGCAAACACATCAATAAGAAGCTCAACAAGCATTTTGAATAAAGTATTAAACACTTGCTGCAAAATGTCAAATAGATTTTTTAAAAGGCCAGAGTTTTTTCATTGCATTTAAAATGTTCAGAACATCCCTAGGAATCACACAATGATAGGAGTAAATTCAGTTTATTGCAACATTCAGTCTGTAAACTCTTCGGGATATGCACCAAGATCATATTGAATAATTTGCCTGTGTCTGCAGACCTGAGCTGTATGGCTGATAAAAAGAAAATATCCTGTAATTTTTGACTAATTATGACTGTCAGGAGCCTAAAGAAGAAGTTTCAAGGAAAAGAAAAAAACAACAAAACCACACACAAGCTTGGCAGATTATAACTTTTTCCCATGCATAAATATGCCATGGAGGGCAGAAATCGTTGTGGAGAAAAACAGACAAGTGGGACGTTGTGTCTGACATCTCTGTCAGGGAAGCAATGTAAGAAGAATCTTGATCAGATACAGGCATCACCAGGTTAGGTAAAACCATGTGCAGCAGCCCAGGGAATTCAGCAGTGTTAGGTGAGGCAGAAAAAGAGATTCTTTATTAACCCCCCTCAGCTGTTGTATTTTTTAATTGCAACATAAAAGCAACATTAAGAAAATCACATGAAAGGCCTTCACTGTACTGTGTCTGATTTGTGCTCTTTGGTCTTGGGTGGTTTTTTTCTCTCTACTTGGAAAATATGGATGAGGATGCAAAGGGAATATTTTCCCCTGTCTCATCTACAATATCTGTTTCTTGAGAGCTAAGATCTCTAATTTCTGGAGGTTTTAAAAGTAATTTTGGTTTTGTTGAGAAAAAGAAACACCCATTCCAGGTGTAAGATTATTAATAGTGGTGAATTTGTAACTTGTGAATATGCTTCAAACAATATATTATTAGGGCTCTGCAAAATTAAGAGTAATGTTCCATTTCTAGCTTGGCTCAGTGTCATTATTAGATCTTCATCTATCTTAGGTATTTCTGTTAGGAGTTTTAGGGTTATAAAAAGGGAATGCTTAACAGCAAAAAGAAAATAATAAGGCATAGAATTACCCATTAATACTGAATGGTGATTTTTGTCTATCTATGTATACTGTAGGTACAGACCGGTAGATTTTTATAACAGAGTTCTTTTTATGAAACAAAAAGTACGGAGTTATGTCTCAGTTTCACAGAATCACAGACTGTTCGGGGCTGGAAGGGACTTCAAAAGATCATGGAGTCCACCCCCCCTGCCAGAGCAGGATCACCTAGAGCAGGTCACACAGGAACAGATCCAGGCGGGTTTGGAATGACTCCAGAGAAGGAGACTCCACAACCTCCCTGGGCAGCCTGTTCCAGGCTCTGTCACCCTCACTGTGAAAAAGTTTCTCCTTATGTTTACCTGGACCCTCCTCTGTTCCAGCCGGCACCCGTTACCCTGTGTCTTGTCATTGGATGTCACTGAGCAGAGCCTGGCTCCAGCCTCCTGACACTCACCCTTTGCATGTTTATAAACATTAATGAGGTCACCCCTCAGTCTCCTCCAAGCTGCAGAGCCCCAGCTCCCTCAGCCTTTCCTCAGCAGGGAGATGTTCCACTCCCTTATCATCCCTGTGGCTCTGCGCTGGACTGAGCAGTTCCCTGTCCTTCTTGAATGGAGGGCCCCAGAACTGGACACAACATTCCAGATGCAAAACTGGGTGAAACTTCACCGAGGGAAGAAAATGTGTATGTTTTGTCTGGAGCAGAGCTGGAAGAGGTGCTCTTATGCAAGCAGATGCTGAACTAAATTGGATTTTTTTCTAATGTTCCTCGGTTGTGAAGCTGACTGCTCTGAATCAACATCCTAGATCCCAGTCTGAATTGCAACCCTAGGTTTTCTCAGTATTTCAATACATATTTAACATTCAGACAGGTTGTGTGCAAAGCACTCACAGCTTGTGGATGTCAGAAGTGAGCACCTATAAAAGAATAACTGCACCCACACTGAGTCTTTCTTTGGTTCCTTCCAGTTGTCCAGCATGAGCCCTCAGAAGACCTGCTTTGAACGCTCCGGTGCCAGTTTTGCAGATATGATATGTGTATATGCATTTATTTGGTAACTATGATATATCTGCTCCTGAAAATACAGCTCCCAGTTTCAGACTGGGAATTTCCAGGCAGACAATTAAAGGAATCTTGCACCTTCCAGCCCCCACACCTGCCACCGTGTGAGTGGCTGGCCCAGCTCAGCTCCTTCCGATCATATTCATGTTTGGACTGTAGTGTTTCATAGTTAATACAAATCATAAACAGGCTGTAAAAGCTGAAGCATCAATGAATCCTAGCTTTAAAATTGCTGGAAGCTAAAGTTTTAAAACTGATACTGCAAAGTGAAAAATGAAATTTAACCAGGCATTCTGGTGAAGGAAAAATAATTTATTGGATGTAAGATGAAAAGCTGTGAGGGTAAACATCAATCTCATCTTAGACACATGTCATTGATTGATGTTTGCTCTGTGCTGCTGCCTGGAGGTAGACTCTTTGAAATAGCAAAGTAGGTACTTTATCTGTCTGTGGATAGGAGCACAGTTTGTTAAGTGACTGCTTTTTTGAGACCCTGCTACATCTTTATGTTCAATCAAAGTGAAAACAGTAAATCAGAGTAATTGCTTTACCCCACGGCATTCCTGTTTGTAAATGGGAAAAAATACTGTAAAAGTCCTCAAATTAACTTCTGCTGTTTAAACTAGATAAACAGTCTAAAAAAGTCACTTGCGACCTAGGAAGGTATTTTATTGATTATGCCACTTGTATATCAAAGGCAGCCCCTTTGTTATAATCAAACTGATAGTTCCAATGTCATTAGGGAAAACATTTAATGCTCAGAAATCTAAGTTTGCCGTCTCCAAGAGCTCCTGATAACCCATTAGCAATTAGCTCCCAAACAGGCATCATTTATACTTAACTGGAAATGGAACCGGTACCAAAAAACTGGCCAGCAAAAACCACGGGCAGGAACAGTGCAATAGAAAGGATGCATGAAATGATGGCACTGCCATGTTAAGCACAGCAATTGAGCAAGCAAAATAACCTGAGTTGCAGTAATTAAATTGTCAGTATTAAGACTGTTTTCTAAAAATGTGGGGGGCTATTGCCTTTACAAGGTCTCAGGCTGGTTAGTCCTTTTGTGTTTTAATACATCGCAGAGACAGAGGAATGATGGCATGTTTCAATTCAGAATCCAATTTCCATTCTGAAATGAGTTTCATCATCACTGTCCTGCATCAGGGTTGGACTGTTTTTTTTACTGTGTTGTGTAAGTTTTTCCCTCGAGTTACTCTATTTAGCTACTTCGGCATAAATGTGGTAATTCAGGGGAGAATTAGACTATCAAATATTTAAGAGAATGTCCTCACTTCAGCCTGAAACTTAGTATAGTGACTTGTCTGCCAGATTGCAACTTGTGGGGAAATGCTGGAAATAATCAGTAAACCATTAAAAAAATATATATTTTCTTGATGTATTGCCTGCTTTTCATGGTTTTGAAGCATTTCCAACCTCACTCGTAATTCAGAAATGACCATGTGCTCAAATTTGATTTCAAAAATGTGTCCTCACAGAAAACTTGTTCATGGGTCCACTTTTTATTCTTGAAACACCCATATCTTTTAGTAACATGGTGTGGGTTGTGGTTTTGGGTTATATTTTCTTTTGTTGTTACTGTTTTTGTGTGGGCTTTTGTTTGTTTGGGTTTGGTTTTTTGGTTGTCTTTTTTTTTTTTTTTGGTTTGGTGGTTTATTTGTGTGTCTGTTTTTTTGTGGGGGTTTTTTGTGTTTGTTTTTTGTTTGGTTGGTTTTGTTTGTTTGGTTGGTTGGTTTTTTGTTTGTTTGGTTTTGGTTTTGGTTTGGTACACGATCAGCTCAGTACCCTCCCACAGGGTATTCAGAGACTGAATCTGGCAGCTTGGGGTTGGTATAAATTCTGTGATGCTGGGAGGGGGTGTTGTGGTCTGAGGGTGTTTTGTAAGGAGCCTGTTAATCTGGTTATGGAAAAAGAAGGGTCATTTTGGGCACAAATGGGGAAGTTGACAAAATCTGGGGAAGAAGCTCAGCCCTTGCCAATACGATCTAGGTGTTGCCTAGCAAAGGTCTGCCGGGAGCCCCTGTGAACTGTATTTTTTGGCAGTTTTTCCATTTTAGTGTGAAGCATCAACTCCGCTTTTGTTATGAATATGTTTAGACTTCAGGTCTGAAAGTGTGCCACACATAGATGCTGGGGTGAAGGAGATCAGCCCCCTGGGTCAAAAACATTAACTGCAAATAAACAAGCTACTCCTGCTAAATCACAGCATCGGTGTGTGTGGGCAGGTAGAAGGAAGGGGAGGGGTGCTGGTGGGTGGAAGAGGGGCCTTGCAAAGCCCTCACAGTTCAGACAATAATGACTCAAATCTTTGGACTGGAAAATTATATTGGAGGGTCTGGAAAGGCAAAGGTGTGTAGGGCAGCCTGAGGCACTGCCCCCTTCCTTTGCCAACAAATAAACTGATGTGAGTCAAGGGGGGCACTGGCAATCTCTCCCTCATTTTACCTACCCATGTCTTTTACAGCCTCAGAGATTCCAGCTGTTATGAGGATGGTGATCTCGTAGCAAAATAATGGTATCCTTCCTGAATCTCTCTTTAGTGACAATTTTGTGGTTTCTGAGAAGGTCAGGCAGCATGGTTAATACACACCACAGCTCTGCGAAGGTGGGAAATTCCTCAGTGGAGGTGAAGTGCTTTAGCTTGTGGAAAAGGACATCCTCCTCTGAATGCAAAACGTGGGTCTTCCCTTAAAACTGCAGGACAGGAGAATATTTTGGTGCATTGTCACCACACAGCTCATCATGGAGATTAGACATTTTTATTCGAGTTGTTCCAAGTGGTGATGTCTGAGGGAGGTAAATTGGGTCAGAAATAGTGTGCTTGATAAAAAGAAAGGAAAAAGAAAAAGAAAGAAAAGGAGACTCTCCAACACTTAAGACTTTAGGCATTTTATATGATTGCTTTCAGACTAGCCTGAGACTACATAACTCTTTGGTCTTTGTAGGAGATTAAATCCAGTCCCAGGTTTTTCAGGTAAGGTTATTGCTCTGCTTCTACACTGTCCCCTGAGCCGTCTCTGTCTATTTCTAATTAAGGACTAAAGGAAGCAGTGTCTTCTGATGTCAGGAGTAGCGTGAGGAAAGATAAGAGCATTTCTGCCAGTGCTGTGGGGACATGGTTCTGCAGCCACCCTCCCATCAGGCACCAGTGTGCCTGGGCTCTCCTCCTCAGGCTGGTGTCCGTGGGGAGCCACGCTCACGTAGTGCACGTCCAAAAGCTGTGTGGCAGTCAAGGAAATCTTCCAAAAGGCTCCACAACAGATTAAAATGTATTAAACATACCTACTCTGAGAAGTTTGGCAATCCATTGGTATTCTGATCGGTAAAATACCTGTGAATGAAGTTATTCAAAGTATTGTAGAAGAAGCAGAGAAGGTAGGGCTGCTGTGACCGTGTGGTAGTGAGTCTGCTAAAAGTGCTTTGAGCCTGAGATGCTGGTATTTAGTCCTCATTCACTGGTAAATCCAGAATGTCCCTTGGCAGATCTTAGGGCTGAGATAAGTCAAAAGTGTGGTTTTAAAGCAGTGTGCTAAAATTGAGGTATCGTGATCTTTTTTTTAATACAACATTTATTCTTCTATAACTTTTCCAAGGGTTTGACTTTTTACTCATTTCTGCGATGTTGGGAGTGGGTGTTGTGGTCTGAGGGTGTTTTGTATGGAGCCTGTTAATCTGGTTATGGAAAAAGAAGGGTCATTTTGGGCACAAATGGGGAAGTTGACAAAATCTGGGGAAG
>JANHGN010020678.1:94667-116987 GCA_024605025.1 Megaceryle maxima | reverse complement strand
AAGCTCAGCCCTTGCTAATGGGATCTAGGTGTTGCCTAGAAAAAGTCTGCCAGGAGCCCCTGAGAACTGTATTTTTGCTTTCTTTTTTATTTTTGCTTTTTTTTTTTTTGGTCACTTATACTTCAGTTTATGTCCTTTAAGCATGAACTTGAAACAGATGCAGCATTTAAAAAATAACAATATAGCATTTAAAACCTACTTAAATTAATCCTTTGGGAGTTTCACCTGTATAAAACAAATACAAATGACACTGACTTTTGAGAGATGAATGGTTGCGTGTTCCTTGGCTTTCGAGTCTTGCAAAACTGCTTCAGCATTTTGGTCCAGAGTAGCAAAATTCTTCATCAATAAAGTGATGTGAGAACATGCATATAACACACAGATGTGCATATATCACCCACATACACACACATGTCCCAGTGAGGAAAAAATCTGGAGATTTTCATGGACTTGTTCTTCATGCCTTAGCTGTGGAAAAGATACACACTGTAAATGGTTCAAAAGGTGTATGTGCAGATGGGATTGGTTTAAGTTGCAAATAAAAAAAAAAACAAGGGAAGGAAGAAAAGTATTAAAAAGAATCATTTTCCATTAACTGAAGTTTTTGCAATCAAGACATTTCTAGCAGTTGGCAGTATTCTTTTTGAACCAAAATAAATGCATACATTTGGTGACATACGTTGAAGGAAATGTGATTGTTGCAATGTTCATGCAAATAAAGAGCAGCCTTACAAGTGATAGAGATTTTGCCATCTGGTATTACCAAAGGAATACAACTCTCAACTTGTAGCTCTTCCTAACTGTTTATAGATGGCATATTAGGCATTGTCACACAGTTTTACCATTTGCATAATCATTCTGAATTATTGCAGGGTGTGCATTGCATTACCAATGGTGAACTTCTCATCTGGGAAGGAGGTTCAGAGATCTGATGACTTGTCTTCATCAAATACGTCTCCATCAAATAAAGGAATAAAAATGTCCTTCCACTTTAGGAGTATCACACCAGTGCATTTTTGAATTTGCATGAGGCCTAGTGAAGAATGTTGTACTTGTTTACTTCCTAGAAACTGGGTAGAGATCAGTAGTGTAATTAATCTCAGGGGAGATGCCCATCTCTATTTGACTGCAGGCTAGAGTCCAAATGCAGGGCATCTCAAGGAGTCAAGCGGTTCTGGATGGGGAAATGTGACTGTGGGTGGAGTTATAACTTGATCCCTGCAACTCAGGAAAACTCAACCTAGCAACAGCTATTCAGCTTATCAGAAAGACCAATTTAGACACAGAGATTGTTAGAGTCTTTCACCCTGACTTAACTGGTGGGAGTATGCTCAGATAGCATGACATAGTAACTGAGGACCATTGCTCACGTAGCAGAAAGGGACAACTGCTCTGCCTCTGGCCTTGACAGCATGTGCAGTGGATGATCTCCACTCACAGGGACCCCGTGGGGAGGCCTTCACCATCCCCTTCTTCATGGAGGAAGGCACTTTCCCTGCCCAAAACTTCACCACAATGATTGCCTCCTCATTACACTCTTTTCAAAGAGAGGGTGTTGGTGTGAATAACATCCATTGCAAATAAAAACCCTTAACCACCTGTAAGTGGAATAAACAAATGGGTGATTGAAAGCTGTCTCCAACCTGCTGAACGGGGTTTCAACCCTGTGTTCACAATATCACCATATTGGTGTTTGGCATCTGCCCTCAGACCCACCGGCAGGATACTCCACAGTCCAGTTCCATTAGCAGCCTTACCAAGTACACGTAAGATTTTGTGTTTGTTAGGCAACTGCTAAGGCATTGATGTAAAATACTGATAGCATCTATCATATCCTATGTATTTTCAGCTCTCTCAAGTCTTGAATTAGAATCAGATAGCTGTTGGCCTTTTGACTGCCTTGCCTGAGGCATACTAGGTAACGTCACGTGGGTAGCCAATGCAACATATGTTTTGCTAACTGGGAAGCTAGTTAGTAAGACAACCTCTTCCTTATTAACACATGGTGCACTTACATGACATTAATATATATTTCTACTTTACAGATTTACAGTGCCAGAAGAAAGACATTAGCTGAGCTAAGCAAAATAGGCAATCATCATACTCATCACATTGTCCTGAAATAACACGTAAACCTTATCAGACACATTGGTTTCCTTTGTGAGGAGAAAAAAACCTACTAGACTGAAATGTGCAGAACTGTGTTGCTCTGTGAAAATTCAGGGAACAGATTCTCTGGTTTACGTTGTCATGCATTAAATAGAATTTAGGGGGGGAAAAAAAAAAAAAAAAATTTATTCTGGATATCTGTATTGGAGCCAGACTAGTTAATTTCTAAAAAATTAATACTGTTGTGTAATTCAGTGATTTTATTCTCTCTCCAGGTGCACTCTACCAGCCATACATACACTGTCGTGCCAGTATTCATCTATTCGTGCTCCAAAGTTGTGATAGTGTCAAATCCATCAGAAAGAGGAATGGTTTCAGTAGTAGTTTCACGATTTGGCTGATTAACTGAGATCAGAAGCAGCAGCCTAACTGTGGAAACCACTACAGCATGTAGTTTTAACAGCTCTTTAGGGAGCTAGTTAATGAAAGAATCACTACAGAAACACATCCGTGTGAAAAAAGGAGCATTCTCATACAACACTCAGAGGATATGTCATAAGTGGAAATATGTTCATAATTTCTATTTACTCATAGCTGTAATTACCATCTGCCTTAAGAGGACTTTCAGTCTTTGTCAAAGTTGCTTAGATATTTCCTTTGTCACATCTCAAGCAGAGGAGTTCTGCCCTCTGATTTCTTTTTTATTCTTCTGTAAGAATTTAATTATCTGTTCTCTGTGTGAAGAAAGCACCAGCATTCCCAGAGACCTGGCCCTCCCCAGCCTGCTTGGACTGGCGTTCATCTGATTCATGTTTTCGCTTATTTTTGCCATCTGTCTGCAAACCAGAGTTCTTCACTTTCAAATTCACACTGGTTTATATGTTGCCCACTAATTTTTAACTCTTAAAAAGCTATTCTTTTTTTTTTTTTTTTTGCTGCAGTGTCTACGAGCCAGATAGAAACGTGCTGCGAAGGAAAGAATGGGAAAGGAGAAATCAGGAGGCCCAGCAGGAGGATGGCACATTTAACACAAGTTACTCCCTCTTCAGTGAACCGTACAAGGTAGATGCTTCCCAGCTGGGTGGCTATCTATTTATTTATTTATTTATCCCACAGCACGAAAATGCAGCCTTCAGAAGGCATTGTCCAGGTTTTGTCACCCTCCCACCAGTGCTGGCCTCACAAAATTCACAGAGAACATGTATGGTTCATTGACAATTAGTTTTATATATGTATTATATATATATATGTATAAGCTTCTTATAATGTTCAGCAGTACAGGAGAATGAAATAAACTAGAAATAGCCTAGCAGTATTTGAGATGGAATCAAAACTAGGAGGTGAAGGTGACAGTGCCCTCGTTTTGCAACACTTAAAAGAAAACAATTGTGTTAGAAGTGTGTGTGAAGGTCAAGCAATACAGTAAACATTATGCTCTGGCCAAGGTTAATGCAATGAAATATCTTGGTGTTTGCTTTTTTTTTTGTTTGTTTGTTGGTTTTTTTTTTTGGTTATTGTTGTTGTTTTGGTTTTTTTTTTCTTTCTTTTTTTTTCTTTCTTTTTTTTTTTTCTTTCTTTTTCTTTTCCTGTAAGCATTACCAGTAAAATTTGTCTTCTAAACATGTTTCACCCTAACCAAAGGCAGAAGTAACTCAGGAGTCTTAACTCCCTTGTTTATTCCTCATGGTAACAGTATTTGATGAGGTAAGAGTGTGATGAGGCCCAACCATCTGTCTTCACTCCCTGTTAGAAGGGTCAAGCAGGATCTTCTGCACTTTACAAGCCCTCAGGAACAAGACCAGAGAGTGGTACCCTATGGATCTACTCCTCTGCCCCAGTTAACCCGGTGACTTCATCTGCACACATCAAAACATCGTCATGTGTCATCCGCTGTGCCCTTCCACTAATGTCCAAGTTACTGTTACAACCACCACATTATGAAGCCTTTGCCTCCAAACGACATCACTTGTCCTTGATACTTCAGGTGCTTTAGTGCTTCTTTTCATGAGTCCTATTTGGGACCTGGCACTTGGCTTCTGCACCTGACTCCCTTGCTTCTCTGCTTCTGCCTGTGCTCCAGTGTCAGATTTTACCTTGCTGTTCTTCCAGATTGTTGTTTATTTCTAGTCCCTGATAAAGAAGAAAATCTAACACTTTCAAACCATGTCCCTTGATAGAAGACAGCTCTGTCTGCCTTTCAGCTGACCTCCAGCTGCCCCAATTTCAGATTCATTACAAGCCCATTTAGAAACCATGGGAAATGTCTTGAACTCTCAAGGCTCTCCTTGAAAAAGTCTATGAGACCAATCAAGGGCTAATCCATGGAAAAAAGCCTGAAAAAGCTTAAGTCAGCTGTGTCTTGGCATTTCACGAGGCCTCTGCTGCAATGGGAGCTTAATAATTTTCCATTTGGTACGTTCAGTCAAATAGATCCCTCACAAAAAAGGACCTGTCCTTTGCTGGGTCCTTCACACCATTTTGTCTGTGGTACCTAAAGTTGGTAATACTGAAGGTGAAATCACTGATAAAAGTGCTACAGTTGGAGTATTTTGTGCACTTTGATTATTACCTGCGTGCCAATGTGCTGACTTGCAGAGCACAAACCTCACGTGTGATGGACACACCAGTATTTTCTGAGTTATGATGTCTGAAGGCACATCTGTGCAACCACAGTATAATTCCATCAACTTGAATAAGAGTGGATGAAAGATCATTGCTGTCTCTATAAGCAGAGAGGATACTGTGTGGGTATCCTATGGGGAGATCAGAATAATGGCTCCATCCATGCTTCTTATCTTTAACATGTCCCTATTTTGGACAAGTGTGTAAAGAAGGTGCTGTAGAACTACATCCTACGTCTGCCGTTCTCAAGGAAACATGGAGAAAGACAAAGCCCAGGACAGCAGCATAACTCACTCACAGCTCTGTTGGTGTGACAGTCAGAGCTGCTTGGTGTAACGGGTCATTCTGACGGCGTTGGACATCGGAACTGCAGCAGTGGCATACTCTGAATGTCATGTCTACACAGGCAATGGACCGCTGGGCTGTCCAAACTCATCCAAACCTTTGTGAACCTTCAGTGTGGGGGAGAGAGCTGTGGCTTGGGCATTTTGATCTTACCATGGAGAGAGGCTAACTGCAAAAGAGGAAACCTTGCCATGAAAGCAAAACTGAAACCTGTCTAATGATCATGCTGAAGTTTGAGGTGTTTCCAGAGGGGAAAGAAGTTACAGCAGACATTCTCTGCAAGCTCTTGATGAAATTCAGTGTTTCTCTGCACAGATTGAGAAACATGAACTAAAGCCAAAGGATTTGCCATTCAGAAGGACATGTCTGAAAATCAAAGGCAGACTGGAAATCTCTTAAATCTTATGTCCTCTTTGACCTTGACAAGTATCACTACTCCTGTAACATCAGATTTTCTGAAAAATCCTGACTCTTTGGGTTGCCCCTTATCCTGTTCAAAGTATCCATAGCAACCCTTTATGAAGGATTACAGAAAATCCAGTATCTTTTACTTAAAATGTCTTTTACAGGGGGTGAAAAAGTAGGAAATTAATTTTGGATATTTCCTGGACAGAAAACTTTGCCTCATTAACCTTATCAGTATTTTTAATTAAGAAAGGAGAATTCTGGTGGCCTTCCATGCAGCCATCAGGTTTATTTTTAGAAGTGTTGGATCTTGCAGTCTTCAAGTGCATGGGTACATCTTACACAACAGAAGAGTATCAGAGCACTGTGAGCTAGAAATGTTTATACAGAATGCTTTTCCTACTTACTCATTTTCTGATCAAGTTTTCCCTCTGTGAATGGTTAAATAAGGCCAGCAATATTTCAGGACAAGTAATAGGACAAACTGTTGCATCTAAAGCTCATAACAAGGTACCTCAGATCCTGTCTTGTTCCCAGGAGGATGCAGGTGAACTCTTCTGTATGAGATCAGCTCGGCACAGAACCTTCTCACCTGAAGTTGTCCCCACTGTGTCCAACCAGTTGTCAGCATGTGCTGTGGTACTGGCACTAGATCCGTCTGCTGCCATTATTCCTGTGGTTATCTGGGATCTGTCAATATGAGGTGTCTCTGTGTGACCTACACATCACATCCACATAGAAGACAATCTGCTGACTTTTCTGGGCTAGTGATAGTCTACAGATAATCTGCAATTAGGCTTTTATTTCCTTCCCATCCAAATAGCAGCCATCGGAAAGAATGGACATTGTTAGGGAAGCTGGACTTCCTAGGGGCAGAACTTGGGCAGAAATTCTCTTATGTTCATGGACCTAGAGGGAGCCAGGTGAAGAGCTGCCTCACAAGCTGTCTGTGCTGTAGGAGACCTGTGGGTGTCGGGGGCCCCGTTCCATTTGCTGGTCCTTGTCGCCATGCTCCTGATAGGGAAGGAAACCTCCTATACATGCCAACTGAATCACACTGGGTGCAGGCCCCAGGGCAGATCTCCCTCCGTAGAGGGAAGCTGGATACAAGAGAGGATAGCTGTCTACAAGCTATCTGCACGAGGTGGATGAACCATCAGAAGCACAGAAGGGATCCACTGGTTAAAAGGAAAAGTTTCTGTGCCTTATGGAAAATAATTCTACTTGTCTAGGAGGTGCCCAGGTGTAGAAGCCATTTCATTCACCCCAGGAGACACATGTGGATATCACCAGACTTCTTTCTTTTCAGATGCATGTGATACCTCTCACTTTTGATGCCTTGTTAATAGTTTCCTCTTCTTTAGGACATCAAAGTGACTCCTGTGAAGTGAAGGAACACTTTTTTTTTTTTTTATGCCACTTGCTGTCTATGAATTAATGCTTCATATTTCTTTTCATAGCAGGTTATTGTCCTTGTGACAGCAACAGCTGGATGTGCAGAGATCAGGCTGAAGTGGTTGAACCATCTTATTCCAAGGCTGCAAAGCAGTGTTTCAGATGCAGCACTTCTGAGTTTTTCCCTTCTCACTTCTGTACAACAGATATTACTCCTATAGAGTATACTCCCCTGTTAGCAATGTAACAACTGCATAATACCAGAAAGCCAGCTGTAATGCTTTTCACATAGTTACAAGATAGCGTCCTTGAAATGTGAGGGGACAAGTTGCAAGCCAAGACTGCTTCTACTGTCTGACTTAGGAATGCTTCCACTGTAGTCCTCTGAAAGTTAGCATATGACAATCACTGCACTCATTTACAGGGCATTTTTACTGGGATTCAGGTTTTTTAATAGAAAACCCTAAAAAAAAGTAATTCAGAACTAGGAGAGTTTCCCTTAAATTTTTGTTTGCGTGACTCAGTTTTTTCTGAAGTCTTAAAAATATCCCCAATTTCTGGAGTAACTCATGTTGCTGCCACATTTTATTTTTTTATTTTTATATAACTTTAAATGGGTTCTTTGACACTCCCTTTACTCCCTCTTCTTTCTCCCTCTTTCTCCTTCTTTCTGTTTTCCTCTAAAACAAAGCATCTTGAGATGAAAGCTTGCCCTTCTGAAGCCAAATAGGAGTTTTCCCATCCAGACACCACGTCTGGAAGAGAAAAAGGAGAACACCACTGGCTCATTACTGTCTTCCCTTGAAATCATAAAGCAAATGAGATCACACACCTGAATCTTGGCAGGGTTCAGAAAAAATCTCTGCTGCATAAATGCTAATGATACACCCTTTTGCTTACAGTGGCTTTTCAAAGCAAGGATTTTCAGCCTTTTCTAGTATGTTTTATTGATTTCTTTTATTTCTTTCTGGAGCTTCTGCCTTTTCGGTCAGGAAGTAAATGGATGGTTTTAAGGACAATGATTAATCTCAAAGGGGAAGGGAAAGTGGCTGTGTTCCCCCTGCTGCACATAACAAGCACTGAGCAATGTGAAGAATTTCAGGGGTTCTGTTCACCTTTATTGTTTTTAAAGCAGAATAGTGCCCTGGAGTGAGCATCCTGTCAGTGTTTTCAAAGAAGACACATTACCATCTGTAGTTTTCTAGTTGTCCCATGAGCTGTCTTTAAGTCACCTCAGAGTGTATGGTTGGCTTAGACTGGTGGGCTCACTCAGTGCTTATACTGGATGTTGTGTGGCTTCCTAGATGCCATGTGAAAACTTAGGCAGGCAGAGAAGGAAACTGGGAATGCAGTGCTTTTATTCACGGTTGCAGGAAGCTTGCACCGGTCTATAGGAAAAGTTTTATCATGGTTAGATTTAATCCAAACTATTCTGTGTAGTTGCAATAATAAATTTTCTAGTTTCCAGGTAATATACTTTAACTACAGCATGATACCAGTGATAGATTTTATTTATTTATTTATTTTTAAAATATACTCTAAGGCCCTTTATAGCTTTTCCAGTTCAGGGTAGATTTAAGATGTTGACAAGTGTCTTCAGAGACATAAGGATTTTCGATTTCATCCCTCAACGCTGCTGCTGAATCAGTGCTACTTCAATAAGGATTTCAGCAGAAGCATGCAGGGAATTTTATTTCTCTTATGTTGACTGTTGCAGAACACTTGATTTTTGTTTTGCAGACTAACAAGGGGGATGAGCTCTCGAATCGCATCCAGAATACACTAGGCAACTATGATGAAATGAAAGACTTGTTAACTGACCGATCAAACCAGAGCCACCTTGTTGGGGTTCCAAAACCTGGGGTTCCTCAGACGTCTCTCCCCAAGCCCGATGAACATCTTATTACAGACTTGAGACCACTGCCTCCTCCTCCCATTTCCAACACTACTTCTTCCACACCAGCAGCCCTACCTGCCCAGCAAAGCAAAAGCACCACGATGGGTTGGCAGAAAGCCGGGCATAATGCCACTTCAGATGGCCAGCAGAGAGCGAGCAAGCATGGGCACCGGTCACTGGAGTCACACAAGGGTGACTTCAAACTGGTGAACCAAAAATCCAGTCTGGAGAAACTAAAACGCTATGCATCGAGTCCCACCACCTCCTCCTCCTCCAACACTGCCCAGCAAAGCTCACTCAGGGCCACACTAGGAGAAAATGTCAACAGAGCACAGCAACCAGCAAAGCTCAACTGTAGCTCAGAAGGAGGAGCTCAAGCACAAGAGAGGCCAGCAAAGCACGGTGGCGGGCACTGCGTCCAAAACTTCCCACCCTCTCTTGCTTCGAAGCCCAGTTTGGTTCAGCAGAAACCAACAGCTTATGTAAGGCCAATGGATGGCCAAGACCAGGCTCCTGATGAGTCTCCAAAGCTGAAGTTACCAGCAGAGACGACCAAGTCGTACAGGGGAGTGCCTTCTAACAAGGCTGATGCGGCCAGGACCAAGTCAAAGATAGCCAAGTTCAGCATTCCTAAGCAAGAAGAGGTAAGTGTTTCTGTGCTTTTTATGACGTCCCCTGTTGGATGGATGATGGTGGCTTAGAACTGCAAATGACACCTGTCACTTTACACATTATTAATAGATTCGTTTGCACATTTATTTATTTATTTATTTATTTTGATAGCATTGACAATACTATAATTGCAAATACCAGCCTCACAGTAATGTAAAGATATCTCAGGGGGAAATACTGTCTTCAGGACTGCACCTTCTGCAGTGGCACTGATAGTATACATTATTTCACTGAAGTTTTTTTCAACATGAAAAGTCTGGATATTTTTAAGTTGGATTTTTTTTTTTTTTCTGGGCTTGGGTATTACTTCTAACTGTTCATAGTTTGTTGGCTTTTTTTCTATTTGGCAATGATTAAATGAAGTGCTCGCAATCAGTAGTTCTGCCTTCCTCAATGATGTCAAAGGAGTTTCACAATCTAAATAAATTACTTAAACAATATGAGATCTGTGGGATAGACGAGAATAGAGCAATGAAACTCTTCTTTTAGTTCATAGTATCTGTTTCTGTTTCAGACTGATTTCTAAGATGACTCAAGTTTTCTTCCTAAAAAATCACCATCTGGGGTAGAAACCCAGCCCTGCTACAAGTATGAGAATACGTTTGAAAAAGCTTCTAGATAACATTTCTGTTACCAGCAGTAGATACGGAAGATTTCTGCCTGGACTTACTTTATCTTCATTTATTTCACATTCCTTTAATGCCAGTAGGACACCTTGCTTTACCACTTACACAGTTTGTGATTTTTTGTTTGAGCATTTTGGATGGGGAGGCGATGGTTGGTTTTGACAGAGTGAAGGGTGATTTTTGTTTGTTTGTTTTGTTTTTTCTTGGGTGTTTTCAGAGGCTTGTATGCCAATAGGAAGATGGTCACATCATCCCCGTGTGCAAATTGGTAGAGCTCCCATGACTTAAACAATTTATAGTATTTATAGGACTAAAGAAATTTATTTGTCTGAGTCTCTGGGACTTTGTCAGAGGAGAGATAGTGGTTGTTTACTCTTATTTGGCAGCTGTGGTGTGTCTTGAGATGTTTTTAGTCTCAACATTTTTGTTGCTGGTGTTGTTAAGGAGAGGAAAATCTAATTTTTGGTGGAGCTCTCTGGCCTGTTTTTCAGGAATGGAGTTGACTGTTGTATTCCCCCTTCAGTTCAGCTTGGGAAAGAAATCTCTCTGGAAGCAATTACTTCTCTCATCTCTTTTAGGCATTAGACCCATGTGGTTTTTTGCTAAGTTAAAGTTCCATCGGTTCCAAACACCATGGATGTGATATGTTGTTCGTGAGAAGGAGTTGTTTTATGCTCCTAAGCCAGTCTTGATAAGCAAATTTAGCATTCACAAACAGCTGTAATTGTGCAGATAGATCAGGTAATGGCAGATACTACTATCCATTTAGCTACTATTACCTCTTTCAGACTTGTGCTTCTATTTGCAAACGGGAAGCATCGTTAGAATTAAAGATGCCTATGGCAATTTTCTGGATCTTTCAGATTTTCCCCTTTTACACGTATGCAGTACTCTAAGGACTAGTTGGGAAAGGAGTTTTGATAGGCAATCTTTTGTTTGTCTGAAATTCAAGTTTTACCATTTGCATTCCAAATTTGCCTACCTCAGGAAAGAAAGCTTTCATTTGTTGTATGTAATCCGTAGCCATGCATAAATTTACACTGCAGATTCTAGACGTGTAGAAGTATTTGAGATTCCTTCAAACTAACCTACTTAATTACTGATGGCAATGCAGGCTATGGTAGGAGAGCGTTGACAGCAGGGTAGCTACTGAAGAGTTCACCATGTTCTCACAGATTTTGTAGGGTGCAGTATTTCTGAAATGGGATTTAATAGCATAATAGAAACATTTAGTTGAAGTTGAAGTAACAAGAAATATTGTCTGGTAGATTAAAAAAAGAGCTAAGTTATTATAAAAAATGATGGACGTATTACTCAGAAGAAAGTAGTATAGTAGGTACTACGGGTGGTTTGGGGGTTTGCAACTTGACCTGACAAAAGGCAGTGTTTAGATGTCATGTTGAAGGGCTGAGAGCCCTGGTGATGAAAGTGCCCAGCTTTTTTTCCCTTTATTCTGGCATTTCCTTTGTTCTAAACTTTTCCATCCCAAGTGGCACAAGATGAAATTGGTAACCCACTGGTATTGCTGCAGGGAGAAGTATTGACCAAGACTGAAAGTTTTTTCAGTCAGTGTTGGCTAATCCACCCTGTCTTTAATTTTCAAACACACTTCTTTTCATTTCAAAATGTTTTTTCCATTCTTGTTATTTGTATCATGCACCTCCTAGTACAGTTGTGTAAGAATTTCCATGCATTTTTGAAATTTCTGCTTTCAAACTCGTAAAACGTCTCCTTTGCATCAAATGTTCATTGTCCCCTATTAAGGATGGAAGTTTTAACTTGCAGTACAAAAGCTGTCATCGTCCTGTGAACGTTTGCAGGGGAAATGTGGCCTTTCCAAGGTCAGGGTGGGGCTGAAGGTGATGGCCAGGAAAGACCTTGTATCCTTAGTGGCCATGGGAAGACCAGAAGAATAGAGATGCCAGAAAGGATGATCATCCTTTCTGAGGGAAAGCAGGCTGACCAGACAAGCGGGCTAGAACAGCATCGGGGAAGGTACATGGAAACACATAGGAGAGTGGCAGAAAGATGCCTAAGAGCAGCCATGAAAATTTGGGAAGCAGAAGAGGTGCAGGGAGCTTGAGAATAGGGTGTCTGGAGAGCAGGTGGTGGAATGAAGCTTGATGTCTTTTAAAACAGAAGGTGTGTGGTTGACATGGGTTAGGTAAGCCAGTTAGTGTGCTCTGGGGGCTTAATGCAGGCAACACCATGAGGTCAGTTTGTTGTCCACCAGGACTCTCAGCAGAACTGATTTCCAGCCAGTCAGCTGCCAGCCTGTACTGCTGCTGGGATTATTCCTCCTCATGTTCAGAATTTTGCATTTTCCTTTGTTGAACTTCTTGAGGGTACTGTCAGCCCGTTTCTCCAGGCTGCTAAGGTCCATCTGGATGACATCATGACCCTCCTCTGTATCAGCCACTACTCCCAGATCTGTACCATCTCCAGACTTGTTGAGGATTCTCTCTTCCCCATCATACAGGTCATTAACGAAGATGTTAAACAATATTGACCACAGTGTTGACTGTTGGGGTACACTATTTGTGTCTGGCCTCCAACAGGATCTTGTGCCATTTATCACCACCCTGTGGACCACTTTTATAGCCTTTGATTTCTGTCCATAGGCCTCATTTTGCAATTACACATTTTTATTCTACTTTCAGCTCTTAAAATGTGTTCATAGTGATAACGTGGTTCCAAAGCCTGTATTTTTCAACTTGACCTACTCAAGTTCTAGAGCTGCTTAACTAATCTGGAAACTGAACTGCAGGGGACTGTGAGGGAAAAAAGATGCAAAAAGGGGAAGCAAGATGTGAGTGCGGGATGTAGACATGAGATAAAGATGAGACTCAAAGGAGGAAAAATTGAGGGGTCAAGGGTCAGAGAAGAAGCTGCCTAGCTTGACAAAGTACAGAAGTGACTGGTAAGAAATGACCATTTCTCCAGCTCCTGCAGAACAGATTTTCCTTTAAGGGGCATGTGAAGTGATGAGCAGTTCTGTGTGACGTTTTAGTTTTATTTTGATCACGTGGCTATAGGAAGCATCAAGTTCCGCAGAGAAAACAGGAAACAAGAATCTATCATTATAAATCTCCTGATTTGCAAGTCTGCTTTCTAAAGCGTTCAAATTGAGTCCTCTGCTTCCATGGACTTGCTTATAGTACTTTCCAGAGTCTGTCAGTATATCTAATATCTATGGACTTTCGTTTGTGTTTACCAGTGTGGAGGTACCATCAGTGGAAAAATAAACACATAATGAAACAGAGTTAAGCTTCCTTAAAAGAACTGAATAAGCCATGTCATGCAAAGGGTGTGTATCTTCAGTAGGATAAAAAAATCCTCCTCTATACAGCCCTTGAGGTTTTTAGAGAAAGAAGGAACAAAGCTGGCTGCAGTACAGTTACTATTCACTGGCAATAAAATCACTTGAATCCAAATTACAGACCATTACTTTTCGATACATGAAAAAGGTTGATTTTTAATGTAGTTCAATACCTTATTTAATATTTTTAATAAATGTTGGAAAGCCTTCAGTATCTTGGCACAGACTGAAGCTTATGATTATTTTTTTTTTTAATTGTTTTAATGAGTATAACTTGGATAGACCTATGTGTAGAAAGATAGCAGTTACTGTTTTGGGAATTTAATCTTTAGGAGCCAGGTTCATCAGTGTTAGTTAGAATCTATACCCGACCTCCTGGGCCTCCAAAATTATTGTACTGCTCTATAGAAATGATAGCTCGTCTTGAGTACTGCTATTTCACATTTTGAACTACTTAGAAATTACATTGCTGTAGGTAAAAACTTACTGTGCTGGTCAGGAGGGAAGAGAAATGTGGTGCTAGGGTATAAAGGAAAAGAGGAAGGGATACGAAGTGCATCTCTTTTCTAAAATTTTGTTATGAGTGTGACAACAGGAAAAACCTAAGATGGAAAATCATATTCTTTATATCTTGAGTTCTGTTTTTTTAATTTCATCTTATAGACTGCATGCTGCTTGGTTTTTTTATTACATTGAAGAAGACTTATCTGTTATCCTTTGCTTACTTCTCTAAGCAAAGCAAGGAAATCAAGCTTGTATTCAGGAATGACTAGCAGTCTAATGGTAAAAAGGATAGATTTGGTTCTGTTAAATTTGGGAATGTGTTTATTTGAAATGTAGATAAGGTCATCATGAGAACATGTTCTTATTCCACTTCATGGAGTACTTACAAAACTTCTGCAGCAGAAGTAATACACAATAGATTAAATGTTGATTGATTGATTGATTTATTTTCCCTGGCCTTACTCAGACTAATTCCTGTTTGCCTGGCTAAGATACTCTCTGCAGTCGTTCTCTTTTGAGTGGCTATATATAGCTATCAGCATCTGGCACATGCCTAGCAAGTGTTTTTTAAATCTGCAATCTTCTTCCCTATCAGTTCTATCCCCGTATATTACTGGAAAGCAAAAAAAACCTAACAAAACCAAAACCACCTCACAACTCTTTTTCTCCCCTTATTTCCTCCTTCCAAAAAAAGCCTCACAAATATGGACTTAATGTCAACAATTTGTTTAAAACCAGACTCTTATTAAGGAGAGCTTTGGGGTATAGCACATATAATAAGTAGTTCCATTCCAGTTTAAAATTGAAGGTGGAAGTTCAGGCGTAAAAGAAGAGGTGCAGCTGCATCTCATTCGATGGCAGAAGGTCCAGTGTAAACTAAACTGGGAAGATTGTCATGATCAACGCATGCTTCCCCTCGAGATACCACATATTTGGATCTACAGGAAAGTGGGGGGGGGGGGGGGGCAGTGTCTCATGAGAAAGGAAAAGGTTCTAGAGATCTGAGTAGGTGCTTTTCCCTAGAGGC
This sequence comes from Megaceryle maxima, assembly GCA_024605025.1. Taxonomy (NCBI): domain Eukaryota; kingdom Metazoa; phylum Chordata; class Aves; order Coraciiformes; family Cerylidae; genus Megaceryle; species Megaceryle maxima. The sequence goes on along the minus strand of JANHGN010020678.1, from coordinate 102,066 downwards.
ACAATGCCACCTTCCCCTTGCTCTGACAGAGCCTGTTGAACTGTTGCAGGACTAGGAGTTGAATCCAGGTTTTCCCTCTCTGCTTCCCGGGTTCTTCAGCTCTGTCACAGAAAGGTAGAAATGAAACCAGAAGAGCAGTTGAGGATGCTTTTAGATAAAAAAAGGAATGCATTAGCAAAAAGGTCCAGAGTTCTTCCAGCCCCATTCTAGGACATGCCCAAAGAGCCTGGAGACAGAAGCGCAGAATTAATTGTGTTGATACTCCTCTACCATTTATCAACTTTACTGAAGAATTGAAGTGCTTGAGAAGCCAGTTAGCAATCACAGCACTTCAGCAGTGTAAGTACTGTAAAGTATGAGCCAGTTGTAGATGGTTTCTTTCCCAGGTGGTCATGGGAATGAGTTAGCAAGCTGCATTTAAAGGAAGAAACAGCTCAATTCATCCCTGTAATGGTACTGCTGACCTTCCCCATATATAAAGCATGTTTTCCCACGTTAAACAGGAAGAACTGGACAAGAGCAGTGTGGTGCAAAGATCCCTGCTAATCATAGGTTATTCAGGAGCTTCGAGTGCATCTGTGGGAGGGCTGTGCGCAACTGCCTGGTTTTATGTCAGAGAGTTCAACAGACCAGGAGTGCAAAAAACGAGTGTATTAAATAGAGCGAGCAGTGTTTGAAACCCTCTGAACAAACACAACAGAGACCACAATGCACAAAGATGGATATTTTAGTATAGTTTTCAAAGTGTGACACAAGACTCTGCTTTTCTGGGGCCATGCAATGAGTGTGTGAGGGCAGTTTCACTGAACACAGTGGGCCCATGCTTCCAGTTATTCTTTCATGACAGCTCTTGTAGAAGGGAAATAACTGTTTGGACACCTTTCCTTGACTTTTATAGCTCCCCACTTTTACTGTTTCTACCCTCATTGAAACAAGTTTCATTTCCCTTTAGAATTAATTTTTTTTTTTTTTTCCTGGAAAAGCACTAGTTACAGTTATCTATAGCTTTTTGAAAAGCAAAGATTTATTTACATGGAACCTAAAGTTTTCTATATGGGTCGATTACCATATGGTATGTGCTATGTATTTGTTGCTATGGTGAATCACTTGTTGTTCCTCATTGTTTTTCACTGCTAGGATGACCATCATCAGCAAAAAATCTCTCGAAACTAGATGTAAACTTATGATTGTTAAGGGAGTTCCTTAATGTATGCACCTGCCTTTTTGCAGGTTTTCCCCAAGATTGTTTTTTTCCAATTACTGAAAAAAATACTTTGAGCGGTTCATTGAGTTCTCCCGTAAGTCACATCCTCCCTTTGATAAAACTGGTCATTCCATCTTTTCAAAAGTTAGAAAAGTAACCAATTGTGGGATGAGGAGAGCTCAGTGAATGTAAGAATATGGTTCATTGTGAGAAAAGTGTATTTCTCTTACTTTGTTTTTTTCCCCTGAATCAAGTGGATGGTTTGGTTTATGAATCAGCTCTGGAGCTGATACTAAAGTGCATGCATAAAAGTGTCCACAGACCTGTATAATTGCTTTTTTAGTTCCTTTTGGTAAGCACTAAAGTTATTGATGAAGGAAATAACATTTTAGAACTACAAAAGCAGTTTTTAATTGCACATTTTTTTTTTTTTTTTTTTTTTTTTTAATCCATCGTAGTGCTTATGGTTGTGGTAACTGGATGTAGTAAAAATCCTCCCTAGCAGAAATAAAGTAGTCTAAGAGACCTCCTTTGGGAAATGCGTCTCAGAAGATACATGGCATTGCAATCACTTTTCCACCTTTGACCCCATTACTCCCAGGCTTGCAAGGGTTTTCAGCAGTTGGAGAAACTGGTCCTTTTGTGGATGTGGCTGCAGGAGCTGCATGCTGTGGCACGGCGCTCCCAAAAGCCCAAGTACATGTCCTCAGTGTGAGGTTTCAGCTGAGCATCTCCTGCTTCATGGCTCCTTAAACAAAGAACTGCTGAGAAGGGGTTGGGGTCTGAACAGAGAGCAAAGGTGGCCTTGCTGGGGATTTCAGATTAGCAGTGAAATACTTAAGACACATCCTGCTTCTCAGACCTTGCACTGCTCAACACTGGAGTGCTGCATCAGTGTGCAGTCAGGTGTGGAGTCCAAGCCCTCGTTGCTCCTGCAAAGCAGTTATTAGTGCCAACTCACATCCTCCTTTCCCATAATTATAGCAGAGTAGAGCATTTCTGCCTACTCTTTGTCTTCACAGCAATCTGCAAGGGATCATGTGGGATGTAGGGATGGTTTAGGGTATTTTAATAGTTGTTTTTTTTTTTAATAGCCATGAAAAATATTTTACTGCTTTGTTCTATAGTTTCCTCGGTATTTCATAAATCGGAGTGACATGAAACTGTCACCACTGAAACACACTCACAGGGGGTCAACTATGACTGATGAGCAAGAGAAATAAAGGAAAATACAGTGAGCTTCACAGATCACTGTTAATTCCAGCTAAATAAATAATGTGTATGTGCCACTTGATATATAAGGTTAAAGAGGTCAGACCCTCAGTAATTGTTGTAAATGCATCCATCCAGGCCAGAAGCAGTTAAATTCTTTATTGTTGGTTACATATTCATTTACAGTAAATGAAGACAAATATGCCCTTAAATATCTGCATGTAAGATACTTTATTCACCCTGCATGTCGTAAAGTTGTCATTTCCGTAGCACTTGTGAATATGGAAGATCTATCCCTATGGTATCACAAAATAGCTTCCTAGAAAAGTAATTAACAGAAGGCTTTTTTTTTTTTTTTTTTTTTTTAAAGTTCAGAAAAGATAAATAATGTAGGCGTCTGATTTCCTGTCACTCTTGGTTAACTTTGTATGAAAATGGATAGCTTCCAAATTAAAGCAGGCACCAGCCTGTCTGGAGAAAAATGCATCTGTAAAGAAATGTGTACATTACATATTCATGTAGTTCCAAATCTCTTAATTGTATTTTATATGTAACCATCATGTGTTCCGAAATCTGATACCTTTTTTGCTTCATGAGTTAAAACCAGCATGCCAGAAAGGCTGAGGTTGCTTCTTACACAGTTTAGGATAAGCATTTCCTTTCCCAAATTCCCTCATAGACGCCCCACTCTCTTCCTTCCCCACCAGCACGTTTCTCTGAGTGATGGAGGCTTGATGCAAGGTGGCTTTACACAACATTTTATTCAGAAGATAAATACACAAGAGGCTTTCAGTCCAGCGAGCCACAGGGTCAGGAATATTGATATCCAGTATTTTCTTTCATAACCAAAATTTGCTATTCATATTCCTCTGTATTTACTGCATATGGCTGAGGGAAGCTTGTGTAGCTAGAAAGAGAGGAAAACCAAGAGCATATCTTGTTAACTTTTATCACTAACACATGTTTAAGGAGAGATGGGATTTAAAATGCTCTCTCTGCTTTGTAACTGTGTTGAAATAACATGTTGAAGATGATGGGATTTTTTCTCGCACGTGCTAGAGATTATTAGCATTCAAATAACCGGCAGCGTAATCTATTGTTAATCAAATTTTGCAGTTATTTAAACCTAGTTGTACAACTGCATTCAGCTGCAGAGGCAGGTACGGCTTGATGTGACTGCTGCAACTTCTAGACCTGAAACAGCTGCAAGATTATTAATTACAAACGTGGTCAAAAGCAATATTAATGCAAAGTGTATAGAAAGGTTATGATTTGGCAGCTATGCAGGATTTTCTAAGAGGCCTTTTCTGATTTTAATTAAAATCTCAGGGACATCTGATACAAGAAAACATATTGTCAGAGACATCTAATACAAGAAAACATATTAGGTGTTTAATTTCTGATTTCATGGAAGTAGCAGCCGAGATCAGAAGTATGCTGTCTAGAAAAAGGGCACGGGATGAAGTACCAAGTGCAATGTGAGAGGGACAATTTGAAAAATGCCATAAGCATATAATGAACGTCTTTCTTGCACCAAATTGTAAGTGCTTAGCCTAAGGGAAAAGTTAAACATACATACAGGACATAAGAATGAGCTTGGCCCCGTGAGTGTGGAGGAGTCTGAGAAAAGAATTATGTGGGACCCTAAAGAGAAAAGAATGAAAGTATGCTTTGAGAAACCCACCAAAAAGGAGGGGTTGGTCACGGTCTGAATTTTTGTCCTCATGGGAGGACTGAGTGCAATGTGAGATGGACAGTTTGAAAAATACCATAAGCAGCAGTTGTAATTTGTGAGAAAGTCTGCATGCAAGGTCTTTCATTAGCGTAGAGATGGCTGAGCAGTCCCCAAAGCTTTATATTTTTGCTGCAGTGAGTTTGTTCCCACGAGGAAACCTCTGGGAACACCCTTCCTGTGCAGTTTCTGCTTCCAAATAGGCATGAACCTATGTCCAGAGGACACCCCTGACAAAGAATCAAACTGCATGGTTGTGGTTATTTCTAAAGAAGCTTGTCCTCTCCCATGAGGACAGAAATGTGGATGGTGGCCATCAATATGATACCACTGTCTTGGGAGGAAAATGCATTACCCATCTCCCCCCATGAGCAGTATGGCAATAGGTACAAAGCTGGGCTTGAGTGCAGAGGTAGCTTCAGTGGGAGGTGGAAGATGCAAAACCTTGCGCTTACACAGGTATTGCTAAACATCTGTGAACAGCCTCTATGCAAAGCTGACATCTGAAACACAGCAGGTCCTTTCATTTTCCCTGCTCAGAGGGTTTACAGCTTCTGATAATACCTGGTTGCATTCTCATCAATAAACCAAAACCACTGTGGTTTTTACTACTGTAATCTCTTCCACTCAGGAGTTCTGAAGCTCTTTATAGGCATTAATGACAATTCTGAAAAGAATGTATTAAATCTGGTTACAGAGGAGTTAGCTGAGGTGCAGGCAGATGGGACACTATTCCCAACGGTACCACCAGCTGCTATGCAGCAAACCAGCCCTGCTCCCCTTGGCCCCATTTGCCAGTGGTCTGGGCTGACAGACCAGCTGGAAAATGATGCAGGAGCCTGGGGTAGAGGATAGGATGGTGCACCTGGATTGTGCACCTTATCCTGTCCCGCACCAAGGCTGGAGATGCTCGCTGCTGGCCAAAGACCCAGAGCAAGCACAGCCAGGGTCAGTCAGTATCGAAGCAGAGAGCAAAACTGAAGGGACTGAACCCCCAAATTCTGTGCTTGCAACGTAGCAGGGCAGTGCATGAAACCCTTCCGTAACTTTGTGCTGGAAATGGAAGTTAACACAGAAGCATGACTAAAGGCTTCTTGCTAAACTCTGAATTAATGTTTCTCGCTGTATTTCTTCCTATCATTTAGGTCACTTGAGGCTGAGACAGTTCCTGAGTGATTATGTCACTTATGGTTTACCAGTTCCATCTGAGTTATTCACTGCACATGCTCCACTAGCGACTAACAGAGCTTTGCCATTGCGTTCAGTGGTAGCAAGATCAGGGCTTGTCAGGGTTGAATATTTCTTACCTACATTGTATGAACTTTCTTTGGTCAAGAAGATACCGCTCCAGGGAAGACAGTCTTTTTTACTTCAGTCTTTCTTTGTTTTGTTCCAGAAATGGAGATGTAATACTTGTGGTTGTTTTTTGACATCATTATTACTTTGAAAGAAGTCGGCAATAGTGATAGAGAATAACAATTGGTGGCGGAAGATGGCATTTGAATTCAGAAATGCTATGTTGTGTTACACTGTTAACTTCGGGACATACCTTTAGAGCATCAAAGGAGCTTCTTGACCAGTCTGCGGTGTTTGAGTCATTTTTTCTTTCTTGTAATTAAAGTTTCTAGCTCCCTGTTCAGAATCAGTTTCCTCACCAACTCTTCAGTGAATAAATCTAGGGGAGTGATTTCCTGACAGTTGCACATTAGGAATTATGGCGTATCCTTGCACATAACTTACAGAACTATCTCAATACACAGAGCCCATAAAACATGCCAAACGGGGATTTCTCAGATATGCTAATTGCTGCTATATAAAGAGCACGGGATGAAGAGCTGACACAGAGGAAGTCAACTAAAAAGTACCTGCCACAAATCTTTGAAGGTTCACAGAGGAGCGAATCCTGCTGCTGCCACTTGACGGCAGAGCTCTGCTGAGCGAAGCCTTTGTAGCTTCTCAAGCTCAGGCATGGAGGGCTGGCAGCTGCCTGCAGGCCAGCGCTGCGGGCAGGGACTGGGACAGGTCTCTGGGGCCGCCAGGAGCTGCTGCTGGCATCAGGGGTCCAGTGCAGTCAGCAGTGTGCCACCATGGGAGCAATTCCTGCCTTCTCAGATCTTTGCTTCCTGGGTGCAGTGCTCAGGCTGGGCTCTCGTCTGTCCTAAAGTAGATCTAAATGCAGGCTTCATCTATTTCTCTTCAAATGGACTGGATTGCATTTCCTGCTCCCATCTTCTTCTCTACGAGCTTGGCTCTCAAAATAAAGCCACTGTTTTCCTTAAACTGATTTTTTTGTCTTTTCGGAGCATGAGCTGGTCAGCCAGAGGGGGTTTAGATTGGACATTATGAAAAACTTCACTGAAAGGTTGGGGTAATGGTTTTAAATAAGAAAGGAGTGGATTTAGATTAGAAATAAGGAGGAAGTTTTTTCCCAGGAGAGTGGTGGAGCACACTGGAACAGGATGCCCAGGGAGGTGGTTGAGGCCCCATCCCTGGAGACATTCAAGGTGGGGCTTGATGAGGCTCTGAGCAAGCTGCTCTAGTTGAGGATGGCCCTGCTGTCAGCAGGGGGGTTGGACCGGGTGACCTCTAGAGGTGCCTTCCAACCCAGACATAGCTATGTTTGTTAAGCATGGAACCAGCTGCCCAGGGAAGTGGTGGAGTCACTATCCCTGGTGGTATTTAAAAACATGTAGATGTGGTGCTTAGGGATGTGGTTTAGTGGTGGACTTGGCGGTGCTGGGTTAATGATTGGACTTGATAATCTTAAAGGTCCTTTCCAACCTAAACAATTCTATGTTCCACTGCCTCTTCTGTGAAGCTTATTTTTGCCATTTGGTACACAGGAAGATGGTGTCCAAAATGCTTTGGAGAATTTGTACTAAACTGACATCTGTGCCAAACTTTGCCGATGAGTTCCATATTTGTAGAGCACTGCAAAAGAATTTACAGCGTAGAGGAAGAGATAGTGTTCAGCAAATGTGCTGTAATCAGGTGTGAGTTACACTCTTGGAGCTTTTTTAAACGATACCTTTTATGCACTGACTGCTAGATAGGTATTTTTGCACTCAGTGCACTCAGTGGAATGGGTTTGGATCACTGAACTCATTTGAAGTAGGCCATTAAACATCATGGCTTAATAGTGATTTTTAGCCAGAGCACAACCCTTTGACTCAGGTTGACCTGGCAGACAGAAATCAAAGGTGCTGTGCCCCAGCAGCTAACAGCTGCTCTGCTGCTGCTGATACACCCAT
>JANHGN010020678.1:53359-94652 GCA_024605025.1 Megaceryle maxima | reverse complement strand
TGGCGGGGGCGGAGTGTGTTAAACAAGTTTTTTTTATCCTATCTGTAAAATGTGTGTCCTACTAACGATAATAATTAATGTGGAAAGATAGTTATTCAATAATTTTAACAGAGAATACTTCTTGCAAATAAATCAAGTAGACAAATCGAATGGTATAGAAATGAAATGTGCCTTTGCAGGACCCGTGGGAAATTCAGCTAATGAACTGAAGAGTATCAGTTCACAGAGAGGCAAGAAAATCTGCTTAATTTAAATAAATCCAACTATTTGCCTCCTTATTTTAAAATCATGGTTTTGGGCATGATCACGTAAGATGAACAAAATAACTTCAGTGCAGCCTGTGTTGTTTGAAACACCAAGCGCAATACAATTAACTTTAAAATGGCAAATTGCAATGTTATTAAAAAAGAAGTCACCTGCCTTCCGGGTGTGACTATCTTTTAAATGTGATGATGTCACCCCGTGAGCAGTTAAGCTGTTCGTTATCAATGAGCAGGCTGTGCATTTTCTAATGATTACTGTGGAGTTGAAAAAGACTCTATAATGTTCCTTCAGTTTGTTCATCATTTTTGTTTGATAATTGTACTAAAAATCAATGACAGCTACTGAGTACAGAAATTTGATTGAACCAAGTATAAATATAGGCAGCAATTTAGGCTGTTCTGACTCAATAGGAAAATGTCTTTGGATAATAAGTGGATTCCTATCTAAATTCATGAGTTCTTTTATGACATTTTGGGTTAAGCCTGAAACAGATTAATCTTTTTCTGATAAAGTTGCATAAGCTGTGATTTCTCTGGTGACCACATTTAATTGGATATTAAATAAAGTGCTTATCTTTACACCAACAGGTTTTATAGGCTGGATTTCCCCAACCCCCCACCCAGAACTGTATTGCCTAGATTAAATAACAAGTAGTACGCACACACAAACAATTATTGATTAAACCATGCTATAGTCAGATTAAAAATGAGACGCTCTTGGTTCAGGTAGCCTTTTGAGGTGCATGACTGCAGCTGAGGGTTAAATATAGAGGACAGGGGGAAACTGCAAGATGGTGCCACAGGCCACGAGGTCACGTCTGCTCTGCACACTCTCCCTTTCCCACGTATTCTTCTGCAGACGCACAGCGGGGTGGGTTTCTGTTTGGTTTGACAAGAGGCTGAAATTCCTGATAATGTTTTTGCAAAGCTTGAGGTCAGGATTCATTATGCAAGGTGCTGTACAAGCACACCCCAAGAGGTGTGCCTATCAGCCCTGGAAAGGCAGAGGAAAGGTTAACAGAAGCCTGGAAAGTAAATTAACCTGTCGCACCTGAAGAAAGGAGATAGGGACAATGCTGAGAGAAGCACCCAAACAGATAAACATAGATGGTATTTGGGGGGAGGAAGTCTTAATAGGGTGAGCAAAGACCACACTTGGGAGGGCGAGTGTGACAAGAAGGAGAAGCTGGAGAAGGCAAAGCTGAAAGTGCAGCCTGGCTGGTACAAGGAGATGTTTGTTAGCTACTCTGATTGCTGGAGAAGGCAGACCAACAAAAGGGCTCCAAAGGAGTAGAAGATAGTTAGGACTCACCTAATGATAATTCCTTTAATGATAATGATAATGAAGGACACTCTTTGGAGCTGAAAGGACGCTTCTGTCCCAGAGAAGGGCAGGACATTGAATGAAGTCGGCTGGATGACTCGGGCACATGTGTGAGATGAGTGGGCAGAAATACAGCAGCTGTGCAGAGTAAGACAGGAGGGGAACCACCAGTGTGAGCCGGAGGCCTTGCACGGGGAGGAAATAAATGAAGATGTTTGTGTTGAATAAGCTGTGCTAAACCAAATGATGTGCAGCTCATGCTAATTGCCATTCTTCCCCCACTGGTATGACATATTGTGAAAGTGAGAACAAACTGATGCTTCCCTACATGATCAAGCCTACTTTTGACTTCCTGCGCATGGAGCTGGCATCCTTCTGATAGTGTTTTGTTGTTTGTCTCCTCCTATGTGGGACAAGAAGAGATGATTCTATGATTCAAAGAGAATTGCAGCAGTGTTCTGCAGCCAACTCAGGAGTTAGGACAACCCTTTCCTAGTGGATTTATTTTGACTTTGGCAAAAGCAACCTGGAGAAGGTGCAGTGTGAATTGAGTTGGTTTTTTTGTTTTTTTTTGTTGTTGTTGTTGTTGTATTCTCTAAATAAGATTTACCCATTGCAGAAAGCATGTAAGTGTCCCAGAGTTCATGTCAGACTTGGAAATTGTAATTGCTGACTGAAGGCAGCTCACTGCCTGCAGCGAGCTGGCAGAGGCTGGCAGCGCTACAGGTGCCATTGCCCTGACTCCCAGCTGCTGGCATCCTTTGACTGAGGTTCAAGGGAAAAGGTGTTCAAGTCTCAAGTGTGTTACTGAAAGATAAAAATGGAAAATCAACCAAGTAAGGGGGATGCGCATAATGGCCTTGTGCTAATTCCAGTCTGGGGTCACCGGGCCCTCTCTTTTCTGCATAGTTGAAATAGCTGTGTCCAGATGATGAAGATGATGACAGTTATCTTCCCCATCCTCCAGAGACCACACAAAGCTAAGCCTTTTCCTTTTACTTTCTCCTCATGTTCTTTTATTCCTGGTTTGTCGTGACTTTTGACATTGACACGAGGCTATTTTCTAGAGGAATTTCTTTTGCTTTCTTGGCTTTTGGTAATGTAAGCATTTTGTTAAGAGTTTTTTCTTTGAAGGTGTATTTTTTTCTTGAGACTTTTTAGGACAATGTTCTTTGTGCTGCCTCGCACAGAAGTCAGCCAGTAAATTAGTAGCACTTATTTCCTTCTCGGCTTCAGAAAAATGGTAAATTACTTAAAGTTTTCCTCTGACCTGTTTTTATTTTCAGTAAAACAAGCATTTTTAAGAAAACACCAGGAAAGGGATGCCAAGCTCTGGAGATTGTGTTAATTTTGAAGGCCGAGAGCTGCAGCAGGGGCTTCCTCAGCCCCCAGCCATGTACATTGGCTTCTGCAGCGAGGAAGGCTGAGCAGGGAAGTCTGATGGCAGCCACAGCCTGCCCTCAGAGATGAGCTGGGATGCATCCCAGTGCCCAGCTGGGAATTCCCAGGGACGTCTGCAACCTCTTCTATTAGCAAGCCAGCGGCAGCTTTCCCTATGTAGTCAAGGCAGTGGCAAGCTGCTATGTTACCAGCTTGGGTTCTCTTTTCTTATCAGAGCTGTATCTGGTTTTAAACCTGATGCAAAAACATAAAGTACATGGGTAAGCACATAGCGTACCCTTAGCAGCATGGTTTGCAAGGGGGATGTTTGCTTGTAGACCTCATTTCTCCCCTAATAAGTAGACCCATGGAATTGTTCAAAGGAGGGGAGATTTCTATAAATGTCCCTGCGCTATCAGTGTGGCAGTGCTGAGATTGAAAAGGTAGCATAGATATTAGCTGCAAATGTATGTTGCATGTGCACATACCATGGACCAAAGTCTCTACAAGTATAAATTGGCCTCGTGACACCAGTGCTTGGAGATTACCACTTTGCTTACTGGTCTTTTATTAGATCCAGAGAAGTCACCCAAATAAGTTCATGGTGCATGCATCCTAACAGTAGTTTAATCTCTGGTTTAACAAGGGGTCTTTGTAATATTCATGTACACAGATGCAGCGTTTCTAAATTGCCAACACAACAGCAGAAGCTTAAGTGCAATTTTTATTCCAATAAAGATGTGATGAAATTATGCCTAATGGTCTGCAGACTGCACTTTTATATGCACTTGCAATGGTCCCATTGACTTCAACTGCTGTTGTCAAGGTATTTCAGTACTACTGAGCTAAGGATCATTACCCTGTGCTATTACAATACATTAAACTAATGCTACCATTTTTCCATTATAACAACAATACCTGGCGACTGAAGGCTACCTCTGACCCAATAACTTGCAATCAATTATTTGTTTCAGATTCCAAAATACCTATCAATTATGAGGCTTGACAAAAATGTCCAGATTTGACTAGCCCGTATCTCCACCCATGTCTTTAATTATTTGCATACAGACAAAACAAACTTGGCACTGATGAACAATTGAGAGATATCAATATTTTTGAGAACATAAGGGTTTTAGTTAATAAGTGGAGTAAAACTACATTTGAACTCAGCTTTCACTGACTTTCACGCAAACAACTTGGGAATGATGTATCTATGCTGTATGTATCTCAACTCCCAAAGCTTGTGTCCTTCAAAAGCGAACGACTCCCTGACTGCCGTTGATGCAGCATGCACCAGGGAGTACTCATACAAGTGTCCTGGAGCTGAGCTCACTCATCTGATTTCTATTATTAAAACCAACCCACCATTTTTTCCCTGAGCCCTGCTTGCTCTAATGTAACAGAAAATACCATAGTTAAGTGCTGCGGGCTGAGAGCTTTGCAGAGATTACTTTACTGGTTGCTAAGAAATTAAAAAAATTAAATACATAAAGGAAAGCAAATTCACTGATTATGTAGCCTTTGCTACACTTCCTGATCGTTTGCTACTTCTTTATCTTTTCCCGCTGCCTAAAAAAAAAAAAAAAAAAAAGAAAACAATAAAGGAACAATTAGAAAAGGCTTGAACAGTTGACTGAAATTACCTTTATGATAGTGAACCACAGACTAGACGTGAAAAAAGCAGAAACTGTGACCCTGAGTTCTCTTGGAAACCTCTGCAAACCCATCTTAAAAATGTACACACGACATCTGCCAGACAAACAGCAATGAGGACTTGATAACCAAAACAGAATCCAGATGTGCACAAATATGGACTTCTTGCTGTTTCTTCTATGTCACTTGCACTGCACATCTACATCTAAGAGATATGCAAACCCGTAATTGATTAATATAGCAGATCCTTTTGATATTGTTTGTGCCCCCAAATCCTGGAGTTACTTGTTTATCGTTATGTGGTGTTTACCATTAAGATGGGAAAGGCCATTCACCATATCTGTTCTCTGTATCCTTTTCTTTTTAAGAACCATCTTTTAAGAGCCATTCTTCAAGATGAAAATAGTGTTATGAAAGAACAAACAATAAAGTTATGCACAGATCTGGAAAACTGTTTTTCAAGACATCAGGCCAGCAAGTTTCACTGCAAAGATATTTCATGGTTCAAACCCAGGGCTTATTCTAAAATGCCAAAGATGCAAATGCTTGTGGAACAGATTCAGCCCTGATTTCAGAAGACCAAATTTGGCCTCAAATTCAGAAGACCAGTTTTCTGTGCACGCAAAGTTACAGATACAGAATCACCTGTTTGTGAACTTCTGCATCAAGTCTGATGCCCACTTATTTTAAATGACAGATTTTCGGTGCGTAATGTCCAGTAGCCTACGCACCAGTATTGGCATGCTGGATGTCTTCAGACATAATGTTATTTGGACAGTGTGGCACCTTTCATGTGCCTTGATGAACACAAAATTAAATCAAGAAAGAAAAGGATTGGCTGGTGCAGGATCAGTGTAGTCCTGTGTAAGAGGACACCAAGTCGCAGTCCTGGTTAGGTTCAGGAGACCTGGGCACCATTTTTGGTAGTTACCTTCTGGTGGGTATCTCCCACTGATGAGGAGGGAGTAACCACTCTCTGTATTTCCAGAGAACAGCAAAAGAAAGTAGTCAGCTGCTGTCCTTGGGGCTGCACAAATCACCTCATCAGTGTTGTCACACTGGGTGAGAGTGGTAGAGGCAGATCGTAGAATCGGAGAAATGCTTCAGTTGGAAAAGATCGTCAAGTCCAACTATTAATCTAACACTGCCAATCCCACCACTAAACCACGTCCCTAAGCACCTCATCTACATGTCTTTTAAATACCTCCAGGAATTCTGACCCTGCCACTTCCCTGGGCAGCCTGTGCCACTGTTTAACAGCTCTTTCAGTGAAGTTTTTCCTAATGTCCAACCTAAACCTCGCCTGGCTCACCTTAAGCCCATTTCTTCTTGTCCTGTCACTAGTTACCTGGGTGAAGACACCAACCCTTACCTCACTACAACCTCCTTTCAGGTAGTTCTAAAGAGTGAGAAGGTCTCCCCTGAGTCTCCTCCAGGCTAAAAAAACCCTGTTCCCTCTGCTGCTCCACTTAAGACTTGTGCTCTGGACCCTTGACCAGCTTTGTCGCCCTTCTTTGGACATCTTCCAGCATCTCACGTGCTGAGTACAAGGGCATAATCACTTCCCTTGTCCTTCTGGCCACACTGGATCTGGTGCAGGTGAGGATGCCGTTGGGCTTCTAGGCCACCTGGGCACACTGCTGGCTCAAGTTCAAGTGGCTGTTGACCAGCACCCCCAGGTGTCTTTCTGCCAGGCAGCTTTCTAGCCACTCAGCCCCAAGCCAGTATCATTGCAGGGAGTTGTTGTGACCAGCACTTGGCCTTGTCAAACCTCATCCCACTGGCTTCAGCCCAGTGATCCATCCTGTCCAGGCCCCTCTGAAGAGCCTCCCTACTCTCAAGCAGATCAAGCACGGCTCTCGCCCGGCTTCATATCATCAGGAAACTTAACTGAGGGTACACTTGATCCTCCCACCCAGAGCACTGATAAAGATTTTAAACAAAACAGAACCCAGTACTGAGCCCTGTGGAACACCACTTGTGACTGCCTGCCAACTGGACTTAACTCCATTCACCACCACTCTTCGGACCTGGCCATCCAGCCAGTTTTTCACCCAGTGAAGATCACACCCATCCAAGCCATAAGCAGCCAGTTTCTCTAGGAGGATGCTGTGGGAAATGGTATCAAAGGCTTTACTAAAGTCCAGGTAGACAACATCCACAAAGAGTTGGAAGGTTAAAGGCAGTGTCTTGTGTTATCTGGGGGCCTTTAGTGCAAAACATGAGCAGACTATACATGGAAAAAAGCGTACATATCAGCACCACTCTGCTTTTCTGGCTGTGTAGGCCACTCATTAATAGACATGTTGTTTAAATTCTTTGCACACTGTTTTCCTGTTAAAATGTTGACACTTACCATTTGCAGGTTGTTAAATACTTCTGTGAAATAGCACTGATGATGCAGTGGCATTAATTATTTGCCTTTCAGAGGTGTCCATTGTCTAGAAGCTGGTTCTCAAGCAATAACCTTCTTTTGTAAGCACACAAAGGTGTGCATGAAAATATCTACAGGAACAGTTTACAACTCCCAACCCCTCCATGTAAAGGTGCATATCACTTAAACATGCAGATTTAAAATCCCACTGCTGTAATACACAGCATATCAGCTTCTGAAATGAGTACCAGAAGAGAAAGACTGAGGACAGGGAGGTTTGAGTACCTACAGTACAGAGCTGTATTCAGGCTTCTTTGATCAGATGTGCATCTGTCTGAAAAATAACTGTGCTCCAGCTTAATCATCTCATTCCGCACAATACTTAACATAAACAAATTAATTCTACAGAGGGATTTAAATTGAACAAATGTATTCCCTAGGGATTGCATAGTGGCATGACTGAATGGCTTAAAATACATCTAAGGTGAAACTGTTCTTCAAATTATCAGCAGATCTGCAGATTTGCTCTTTAAACAGGCTATGGACCTTGCTAATAACAATCTTTCTTTAATTACCACAGATTTACAGACAGGAAACAATTCCAGAACACTGTTATGAGAGCTTACATAAACCTAGCTAGGGTATTTAGCTATGAAAGAGGTATCTTTGGAGTGGGGAGAAGACAAGATGGTCTTTCTGTGTTGTAAAAAAAGCTTTCAAGACACTGCATGCAACTTCTGATGGACACGTTGCAGTTGTGAGGGTTCAGGCACCGTTGCATTAATAATCCCACCTTACTGTCACAGGGCATGATGCTGTCCCCTTTTTACTTTAAAAGCGTTCGTTGCATTTCTTCTCTACCAGATGATGGTAGCTGACCTTTTAAAATGCGTAGATAAGTGAAGGAGCAATAAATTCAGTGCATGTCAAGATTAAAAGGAGTTGGTGTCACATTTTCCCCCTTTTTTATCTTCTCTTTTAAACATGTCATTTACAAATAGAAGCGCTAGAGGACAGTTCAGGAAGTGATTTGAAATTGTATTTTACTGGACACGATAACGAATTTTAGTATTGGATTGCATGACTGAAATGTAGACTTATTAGGTATTAGTGTTGCATTATATTTCATATACTGACTGAATGAGTTTGATGAGCAAAGACAGAGGATTAGCATGCAAACTACCTCCATTGTTTCATATTAAAAAGTGAATATTTAAGAGCTGAAAATGCAAATTTGTTTCAGTTACATGGTGCCCATTTTTCAGTATGCAAATGTGCCACATCTGTGTATTTGTTTTGCTGCAGACACAACCAGCAAGAGTTTAGTGATGAAATCTGTTCTTAATTATGATAGCAGCTGTTGGAGCAGTAGCCATTTTTTTCCTCCTGATGTGAAGTTGCCTGATTTACTCATTTTTGTTCGCATTTGTCAGGGCTGCCAGTGCAGAGAGAGAACTCTTTGTGAGGGGTTGCAATTTGTTTTCTGTGCGAGAGCCAGTGAAAATTGACTAAATCTGCCCAGCGGGGTAGTTTTATCTTTTCTTTTCCTGCATTGCAAGCTGTTGTACCTCTGCTCCAGCACAAGAGGCCTATAAAACTACCAAACAAATGAGAGAGCTGTTAAGTGTTCCAGCAAGTATCTTAAGCAGCAGTTCGTGTAAACGAACTATGCCTTAATGAAGGAGGAGAGAAACGTCTGACATCATATCATAGCTGTGGGACAGATGGCATTAATATAATGTATTGATAAAACACTTTGGAAGCTTATTTTTCCTTCCTCAATTATTTCATTGCCATATATGAGCCCAGTTGATTACTGAAGTTTGTAAATGCCAGAGAGTTTAACACTCCATTTCCTCAATATTTTGATAATAGAAAGAAAGAGTGGGAAGATTATAAAAGGATGATAAAACCCCTCCTTTCTGAATACATGATCTCTTACAGTAATTCGCTAATGAGGCAATGCTGTTACAAATCAACACAGAAAACAACCAAGTATGCTTTGTAGGCTGATGAAAAATTGGCAAAAAATTGCAACGCAAATGAAAACAGAATAAAAGGAAGACATAAGTTATTGATACTAAAACTTCTATGCTAAGAGCCTACTGAATGAAACATTTATGGTCTCCCTACAATCACAGACTAACAGTCTGTTTCACACTGGATTATTTCCACACCAATATTTTATGCCTTGCTTGTGGTTTTTTTGTTTGGTTTGGTTTTTTGGTTGTTTTTTTTTGGGTTTGTTTTTCTTTTTTTTTTTTTTTTTTTTTTTTGATCTAGGCAACACTAAATATAATCAGGTTTCATCCCTGCTCCTTTTTCAGTTAACTTTTGAATGCCTTATACTGCATCACCGAAACCAACTTGCCCCCAGAATATAGCGAGAGCAGGTATAGGCCTTGAAAGCATCTGCAAACTTTGGCATTCTTTATTGAGAGAAGCAGTTTACTTTTGCTTCCGCAAATAGAGTTCAGTGGATTGTATAACTCTTCAGTTAAGAGAAGGAATCTCCCTTTATTTTATGCCATTCAACTTTTCCTCTTTCTCTTTTGACCTTTAAATCTTGCATTTAACTGAAAGAAATGCAAGATCATGAGAAAATGAGAGGGTGCAGATAAACTTTACCATACTTATAAAGGAAGGATGTCTCAAAATTAAGCTATCTGAAATAGCAAGTCCTTAAATATAAAAGGAGTTAACTGTTGGATTGTTTGTCAGTAGAAGAATATGCTTAAATATCATGGGGATGATCATACTGGGAATTGACGTAATGGGCATGGATAGGATGGGATAGTTGTCAGGAAATCCTATCCATAAGTAGTTCTTTACTTGAAAAAAAACCACAAAAAAACCCCCAAAACCCAACAAAACCAAAAACCAAACAAAGAAAAAAAACCCAAACAAACAAAACAAAAAACCCGAACCAAACCACAAACCAACCAACCAAACAAAAACCAAAACCCCCTCTCTAAAAAAAAACAAACCAAAGAAGAAAGGGGGTTATATGCTGGATTCTGGTGCGGAACTGGAATAGTATGAGCACGTAGTGGATAGGCAAGAAGACGTAGTGCTTTATGGAGTGATGGGTACAGCCTACCACAGTAGGCCTGACCTTGGAGTACCACTGGCTGGCTGCTGCCAGCGCAGCCACCTTGACTGTGGGACATCATCAGTGAAATAAATGGCATGTCTTACAATTTTAAAATGCAGTTTACTTTTCTGAGCTTTCCAAGATGCCTGCGCGTGGCCAATTTTACCCTTTTGAGCTGCATATATTGTTGCCAAGTGTTAGAATGCAGCCTTGAATCTCTCCCATTCCCCATATTTTCCTTTAAGTATGACTTCCTTCAGAAAGGTACTTCATCTTCTGTTAAGAAGCCTGGCTACTATTGCTGCTGGAATATGAAAAGGATATTTTTGACTTCTTGCCTGTGTCACATGCATGGTGTCACTTGCTTCTTTTCATGAGAAGGAGGGTTGGGAGGGCAACAAGAGTCATAAACTTACTGGAGAAGTGAGGAAGATCTGGATTTTCCACTGAAAGTAAACTTAAAATGTATCTTCTCTGCCTTTTTTTTTTTTTTTTTTGACCATTTCTTGTCTTCTGACTGGACCAACCATTAGATGTTTCTAATCCAGACGTGGTCATGTGAACTAGTGACTCAAGGCTCCCGTTGCACTCAGTTGAAATAAATAAGCTATTTTTAGGTGTGATTAATCTGACTTCCCCAAATGTCCATTTAGAAAAGAGAAATCCTTAAAAGCATGTAACCTTCTCCATCAACCAGCAAGGGAATGCAGAGCAGTTAGCTTACACGTAGATGGCTACAGTTAGTCAAATAAACCCCTTTCTTTCTGCGTCTGTTTTTTATTGCTGCTGTGCCAGCATGTTACATACCTAAATAATTACTGTAGTTTTGAACAGTAGTCACTGAGCCTATAGCTGTGAATTGCATATTATTCAGTTAGTAGGGTTTTTTTTCACTCAAAAAAAGCACCATTTACGAGAGGTTATAGGTTTTAGCAAGGTGTCTTTACACTTTAGTATTGTGATTACAGTAATAAATATACAAAAATGTTGCTCTGTAGCATTATGTCACTGAAATTTGCTGACACAGTAAATTTAAAATGGGATACGGTGAATTATGACTTATGACTTCAGCATATGTTACAGAGGGTACTTTAATAGAAGAGGTGCATACGATACTAATTACACTGTGAAATCACACTAGAGTAATACTTCAAGTAATCACCCTGCAAAGTGACAAAATTTTCTTGAAAGACATCTTCATGGGGACGCCGTCTGTTCCAACATTTTATGCCTTATTACATAAAAAAGAATTTACTTTTGCATTGGCAAATGTTTTCAAATATATTCCGCCTAAAAACAAAGGTCTGATACTGCATTTGGATCAACGCATGGGGTTGGGTCATGGCTTAAGCCACTGGGCAGCTAAACATCACACAACTGTTTGCTCATGCCTGCCCCTGGTGGGACCAGAGAGAGATTGGATTTGTGGGTTGAGATAAAGACAACTTAGTAAGTCAGAAAAGGAAAGGAAAATAACAATAATAATGAATAATAGAATTAGAATATACAATACAAGTGATGCACAATGCAATTGCTTGCCACCTGCCAACCATTACCCAGCCAGTTCCCAAGCAGCGGTCCCCAGACAGCCTGTCCCCTAGTTTGTATGCTAAGCATGACATCATATGGTATGGAATAGCCCTTTGGCCAGTTGGCATCAGCTGTCCTGGCTGTGTCCCCTCCCAACTTCTTGTGCCACCCAGCCTGCTCGCTGTCAGGGCAGTATGAGAAGGTGAAGAGTTCTTGACCACTGCTTAGCAACAGCTAAAACATCAACATGTTACCAACATTATTCTCATCTTAAATCCAAAATCCAGCACTGCACCAGCTACTGGGAAGAAAATTAACTCTATCCCAGCCAAACCCAGGACAGATTGTAAAGCTGATCCCCTTGATGACTTGGAGTGAAAATAGGGCAGATACAGTCTTCCAATTTAGGCAGAGAAAAGATTTAAAGACATATTATAGATGTCACCTCCTGCTGTCTGGTAACTTGCTGGCTGTCAGCCAAGATAAGGGAAAAAGATGCCCTGTATTGAACACCCCAAAACCGGAATAGTGAAGAAACTTATTCTGTCACGAATTTGGAGAGGAAACCATGCCAGTCCCTGCTGATCTGAGTAGCAGGCTAGGGCTAGGGATAAAAACTGTGGGACATTTGCTGCACTCCTGCTTCTTCACCTCCCCACCCCACGTTCCCACGAATACATCACATTTAAGTATAAAAGAGACAGCCCTGTGCCCCGATGGAGGTGCACACAGAAATACCCCGAGACTCACCCCCAACACCCCATTCCATGTGGAATATGCTTGTTCTTACGATGCTGGTTATCTTGAAAGCTCCATTTCCACTTCAAGATGTTCATAGGGATTTTTTTTTCTTTTTTTTCCATGGATGATAGGAGTTTCATCCTCCCAAAATGACTTGGACAAACTACTTGAGTCCTGGAGATACAGTTCAAAAAATAACAGGTCACAGAAAAGTGTATAGTGGATAAAGAGCACATTGACGTGGCTTAAAAATTCAGAATACCAGGGTTGCTTTCAGTCCTTTCTAGAAAAAGTGTATAATCTTTATCATGTAGATCAAGACAAGAGGAGAAGTCCTGTCTCCACTGAAGGAAAAGCTAGCTTTCTCATGAGCTCCAAGGTTTTTCTAGAAAGTTTGACATATTTTTGATAGAGCTAGGTTGATTTTCTTGATGTGAATAGTAAATTCTCCAAAGCAGTTGGTGTAGAGATGACCAGAACTATCTGCTTTAACTGGAGAAAATAAAAAGAAGGATAAATGTTGACATAACTAATTCCAGATTTTCAAATGTTTCAGATTTTAAATGTGACAGAATTCCCTCATTTCAAAATTTTCCTTTGTTTCTTACTTTTTCAAGGGATGAAATTATCATAATATCATAACGTTTGGTTTCAAATCAAGCACATTGTTTTGATTGATGTGGTATAATTAATTTATTATTTCTTCTTTCCTTTTTGACGAAGCAACAAACCAAACATATTCAGCTCAAAAAAGAACAGTTTTCCTTACAATTTTTACTTCAGCTACCAACCCAGAAAATCCATTATTTTCACATTTTTAATTCATGGTAAAGTCTTAGGAGCTATTTTGGCCTGTCACTTGATGGGCCTATTGCATAAAATATCTTAAATATTTATGAACATATCAAACTTGATGACACAAGTAGCTTGACTATCAGATTTGTTTTCTGAAGTAAACTTCACAGATATAACTCTGTATAATGAAGAAAGTCTTGCTTAAACTGATGTCAGAAACATTTCATTATAAAACATATGGTTTAAAACAGAAGGGACCCACCACACACCCAGAAGGTACTTTTTGTCCTCCCAATCTTGAGTCAGTGTAGACTGAACTATACTAAATGTTTAATTCATGGCCAAGAAATATGTGATTTTTAGTAGGTTTTCCTGCTGGAGTACAGCTCTCTGTGACTTAATTGGAAATTTAATTTAATTTAAATTGAAAAGTGTTTTTCACTTGTGAAGTATTCCCATCAGAAATCTAGGATATCTTGCAGAATTAAACTCTGTATCATTGTTAAACTCTTTCTTGACTATTTCTCATCTATGTTGTCTCATACTCATAAATCTCTGTGTTTGAATTTTGCATTGTGTGTATTTTATGAGATGTTCCCTTCTTTAATGCATCCATTTTTTTTCCTAAAGAAAAAGTGATAATGAAAATAAATAATTAACAGAGAAGTTGAAAAGTGATTAATTTCTTGAGCATTTGCTGAGAAAGTGTTGCAGTAAACCCAGAATAGAGGTGTTTTGTATAAAGAACAAGCTAATAACAAAAGACCCCAACTTTGCCCCGAGGGAACCTGTGGGCACCTTTCCCGGAGCATCAGGACAGTATTTGCATTACAGGCAGTGGACAGTATTTGCCATTTTCTTCAACACGGCTGCAGAAGTCCTTGTGTTTGGAGTCCTCCATCTGAACTGGCTGCCTTCTCCTGCCAAAGTGGGGCGAGTAGTCCTAAATGCCGTGAGGCAGAGATCCAGAGCTACAGCTGTTGAAGACAAGAGGGATACGAGCTGCATGAGAGAAGTGTGTGCCTCTGATCACACTTCAGCAAGTCCTATGTTAACCTTTAAAAACCATCTATTTCAGTCAGCAGTGTCCTAGCACTTTGGCCACAGAAATTATAGCCATTGGTGCACTTTATGTATCGCTAAGGGAGTGATAGAAGGGAAGAAGGAGAACAGGAGAAAGTAGCGGGGCAATTAAAACAAGCACACAAATACACAAAATAGCCACGGACTACATTGCTGACTGGCCACATTCCCACTCTGACCATTATTTCTGTCCTCATCTCACCTCTGGCTGCAGATGCGGGGAAAGCATTGCTGACCACATCAGTGCTCTGGTGCTAGTTCGGTACCAGCTCCTGTAGCAGCACTGGAAAAGCTGGAGAAAGCTGGCTAAACTCGTGGGCATTTGTGCTTCATTTTCCATGGGGCTGGAGGAAAGGATGAGCAGTGGTGGACCAACATAGATACCGGCAGCACTTGGCTGCTGCATGATATTAACATGTGAAGGACAGGCTCAGTTTTTCCCAAACTGAGAAACGTGATGCTCATCTATAGGCATTGACCTGATGTTCTGTCCATTTGCCATCACACCCAGCGACTGCTGCTGCTGTGAAATGAAACTTCCTGAGGTTTTTTGCGAAGAGCAGGAAATTCTGAGAGGGTTCACGATTGGGAGATTGCTTCTCTTTGTGTTACTTTGGCAGCTCTTGCTGTTGCTTTAGTTACTTGTAAACTGGAGACAGCTTTTGTAGGTCTATCATGGCCTGAGACTTTCTGTTCTGCACTGAAGAAGCAGGGCCTAAGGAGCACCACGGCTGGAGAGGGGGGGAGTTCAGAGTGCTGATGAGTGCCCAGCCTTGAAACCAAAACTCACCAGACCTCGCATACTTTGAGGCTCTAATTTTGAAACTCCTGGCTCAGACTTTAAAAATAATAATCTCTGAAATACTTTTCCTAAATATGATATGCAGGAAAAAAGAAATAAAAATAGGTGGGGAGTAGATGGATCAATATGAACTATATATGGCCTTATTTGTATTCATGGTAAGGCCCCTTTATCTTTCTTTTTATCTCCATTATAAAGGAGCCCTAAAATTAGTGTAGAAATTGCAATTTAAATTCCATTACATTCACTGTAAAGAGATACACTGTCAGGATGAAGGAGGAGAGGCATGGTTTAGTGATAATGAGAATCAGGCCCATTATTCCCAAGAAATTCATTTCGTTTGAGCGAGAGAAGGGGAAATTCTAGGTCATTTCAGTAGTTATTTTATTCTGTAAAGAATAAATAAAGGAGACTCTGTACCACTGGCAAATTTGATCTATAATGCCTCATGCACAAATCAGATTGTTCAAATGAACCTCGATGGCTGCAGAGAAGCATAAGAGAGACTGACAGGGAGTACTTGGTCTGCAGAAAATAAGTCTCTGCTCTGCAGCTGATTGACTTGCCCACCTCTCCTGTAGATCAATGCATTTTACTGGTGGGTTTGCCCATACATTGTTAAGTTCATATACTTAAGTAAGCTTTTTTTAACTGGTTGCATTTGGCAAACGCTATTTCTAAGTGGGTATCCACAGACTTTGGGAAATACTAAACTTTGTTCATCAGTGTGCTCTCCTAAACCACTTTGACTATAATCTCCTCAAGTCAGGAGCACTTACTGTCACTGATAAAATGCTCACCATGTTTACCAGTGTTTCAAGGGCTTTCTCTGTGCTCAGAAAACAGTAGTAAACTGTGTTTGCTCACTTTTGTTCATGGCTTAAAGATGGCTCAAGGGATTTAACCGAAGCAACTTATCAGATAAGGCCAAATGTGAACCATGTTAGCCCAAGTGGTAAACGTTTTGAAAAGCTGTGACTTCACAAAGCAAGAAATTATAAAAATGACTATTTTTTGATTAGGTGCAATTAGATGACCCTTAGGAAATTTTCTTCTCCCACTCATGACATGTTGGGGAAATCAATGCAATTTTTTCTTTGCCTATTGTGTGTGCACTAACACTTATTAAAAATTAGAAGGTTTGTGTACAGTAGTGTAATCCCTACGCTGATTAGAACACCAGCATAATGTATGTTTATTATCACGATCTTCTTACTTTGCAAATAATGGCATTTAGATTGAACAAGAAGAAAAACCAGCACAGGTACACCTTTCTGAATTGTCGATTCCTTGCTTGCTTTTAATTCCATAAGGGGCATGAATACAAATGATTGGTGAACATAGAAAGGAGAACTTGTGTTAATAGTTTGTAGATCAGTCTGTCGGTCTCCCTGGAGGATTTTATCTTCCAGCTACAGTAGTATGATGAGGTATATGACTGGGGTTTGTTTCAGTTGATCTTTTAGGCTTGTCACACCAGAGAGTTTGGGTGGAGACGGTGTGATCGTATTGCACCACTGTGTCTAAGTGTTGAATAACACACTTATTACTCTGCTTAATAATGAGCTCACAGGTGTTAAATCAGAATGATTTCAATCTGTTGTATAAAGTCAGGCATCAACTAATTTCTCAGTGTTGATTAGGTCAAACTGAACAATTTTAGGCAACAATTTTAAAGTCCAGTACTAAATTGCTTCTTTACTCCAAGGCACTGCAGCTCTGCATCTAAAAGGTTTTGGTATTTTGTTTCTGAAGAAAGACTACCTTTATAGACAGGAAGCCCAACTGGTATAGGACACAATAAATTTGACTGACTGTATCTCTCACTGTAATACGTAAACATCCTTTCACCCCAAATCACTGCTAAGGTTAATACCTTTCGGAGTAATGCTTAAATGCAGTGCAGAAATGGTGGCTTCTGGAATTAATGAATGTTTCTGCTGGTTTGGGTGTCTCTCATGTTCTGATTACAGGACTTGACGCGAGGCTCTTATTAAGAAAATGTCTCATTAATACACAACTTCTAGAAGGGAAGAATCCTCAGCAGACATCCCCTCCTATTCAGCAGATTACAACACAAGGTCCCTGCCACAGCCATTTAAAAATGAAATGGAACCAAGCAACCTAATTAAAATAATATCTGCAGAAGCTTTATGTGCCACGAAAGACCCATACATGAGGTATGAGGAATCATTTTCTGTAAAAGGTTTCACAAATAGAAAACAAAAGAAGCATCTAGATTCAAAGAAAAGAAAAATATTCTGAAGGAGGGAACAAAATATTTTTTGAGCGATTAATAACACGTAAGATCAGCCTCACTCTAAACTGCATTCAAATTAAGAGAAAGGAAAGAAGATGGAGACAGTGCTAGTTTTGCACTATCTATTACCCCGGGTAATGTTTTCCAAAACATGTGGAATGCTACAGAATTGTCAAAGGCTATCTAGCAACTTTGACAAGATCCAAACCCGTGAATATACACATACGCAAGGACCCAAAAAAAGTAAGTGGCTGAAATTCATTCTTTCCTGAGCAGAATTGTGAGAAGGCCTTTTAAACATCAGTTTAAACCTGTGTAATCTCTCTGCAGAAGTACATGAGACTTGTGCTGGATTTAAGCAAGGGCAAAAACATCTAGTCTCAATTAGCAGCATTAGCAGCACTTCAGCAGAGAGATGGGGGAAATGATCCTTTCGGAGCTTGTTTTAAGAAAGCTTGCACTCAGTGAATAAGTAGCTGCTGTTAATAGGGCATCTATAAAAATCTCTCCTTTATCTATGTTTGCATTCAGTTAACTGTAACGTAGAGATAAGCTGTAAAACAAAAGAGAGGGCTTACTTTTGAGAGCTGTTCATATAGCTGATGACAAGAGATGATAGAAGTTCTGCCAGGGTTGAGCATTGGGGGAGGATGCTGAGAGGAGCGGGTTTAACTTTACTAAGCAATCAATATACAGCATCTGAAGGTCAAAGGGACTTGAGAGTGTTTGAAAAATATATGAAGTAAGTCAAGAAATTTGAGGGGGTTGCAAACTCTACATCTGTCTTTGGGTCATTTTTTTGGACAGACATAGAGTTGATGTGATTTTTTTTTCACAGCTTGTATAAGAGTGTGTTTTGGTAATGATATTAAGGCCAGGTATGACAGTCATGACCACTGCTGAATAATGGTGCAGGTGTACTGGTATGTTGCAACAAAGCAATTGCAAGTGGCTTATTGACGTCTCATGTGGCAGCACTTGTTCTGTTCATTGCCATTGATAAGATTAGCTTGGCCCTTTTAAGGGGTGGTATCTTAATTCCAGTGGCAGAAGAAGGTCTGGAAATCTCAAATCGTTCCTCAAGAGCACAACAGACATCCCATCTCAAGTCAGACTCTGTGTACCTGGTTGAAGTACCAAATATACGTGAACACGGGACTGGGTGAAAACATGAGTTTCCAGTTTGCAATGCGACCATATTTTTTCACATCCCAGTAATGTAGATATTCTACTGGCATAGCCCAGCTCCTCCAACAAGGATAAGGGCAGCTCCCAAAGTCCTTGGCTCATCAGGATGCCCAGTAGTGATTGCTCCCAGCTTATCTGCCCAGCAGCATTGTTCCCCATGCTGGAGAGCTATCAGGAAACCACATGGTCTAGCAAGAAACCAGCCCAGCTTCAAACAAGCCTGGAGATTCTTGCTTGGGAGATGTGTGTCTAAGGTTCACAGTGTTTTTCTGAAGTAATGTTCTACAGCGAGACAGGCTGCAGCACTCTGAAAACATGGTCCCTCTGCAAATAGCCCCCGAGCTGCAGCTGAAGCTCAAAATGTGCATTATTAATGCAAGTTGCCTCGTTCCAGCTGCAATGTATAAAACCGGCTCCGTGGTTATTATCAAATATGGATATACTGCTAACAGCTTCCTCTTAAGTGAACTAATGTCATCTGAAACATACTTATGTCTGTGTCAGATACCTGTGGTTGAAAGACATAATTTCACTGAAAGTCCTAATGCATAGTATTTTGAGTAGTGTTTTCAAAAACCCGTTGCATTTTACAGATGAGCCAAAGATTCATCAATACCCTTCAGGCCATCTGTTCCTTTTCCTGATCACCTTTTCCACAGTATGGTGTGGTTTCTGTCCAATTCTTTTCCTTTGCTTCCTTTCTTCATAAAATGGAGATAAAACCCCACGTATTATACATTTGCTTGTCTTCCAAAGGCAAGCATCATGGAGAATCATTATCTGTAAAGTTCAGTGCCAGGAAAGGCGAAAGTGTGCTTTGCATATATACAGCATATGTTATACACGGTTATTATTTAAAGTAAACCTGTAAAAGAGTAATGTAAATACATGGTAAGAATTTTAAAAGGTTCAGCCCTGGCCTCAATTACCACTGACTCAAATGTGAGCGGAGGGAGGGTGAATTCAGCAAGAGTGCTCTTGAAAATCTCACCCATGTGCTGGTTTGGGGTTTTTTTTAAGAAAAAAGGCTGGATTGGAGATGGAAAAACAGCAAGCATGTTCTGGTCTCCGTCAAATGGTGTTTGCTGAGCAAGTAGCAGAAACAGAGGATTTTTAGGGGATGCCACAAAAATACCTTCCTCCCCATGAGGACTTTGATAAATAGCGTGCGCTCTGCTGTGCGACTCTTGCAGGGCACCCAGAAGCAGCTGAATGACAAACACACACTCTTTCTGTTTATGTCACAAGTCTTCCAGTTGGAAAAGCTGATGAATGACATGCCACAAGTATGGCAGTGCAGGGGAGATCATTGCTTTTCAGGCTGGAAAACGCTTATTGTGCTGAAATCACCCAATTGCGCGTGTGCCTGTGTGTGTGTGTGTCTGTGTGTGTGTCTGTCTGTGTGTGTCTGTGCGTCTGTATGGATCTCTGTCTGTGTGTGCCTCTGTGTGTGCACAAACAGGCTGCTGCCCTGGGAAGCTGCAGCTGAAGCCTGTGCCACAGTTGCCTGCGAACGCTTCTTCCAACAGGGTGGAGGGGATGGTACGTCCCCAGCCTCGCCACCCTTCCACTACAGAAGGGGTGCTCTCCCTTCACCCCTGCCCACCCCTGGTGACACTGTTGCCTGCCAGGGCAAACCCTGGTGGCCTTGCCAGCTGCCATCTCAGCTGGACAGTGTAAGGGACTGGGTACAGTTTTTCTGTAGCTGACTTGGTAAAGGTGAAAGGATAGACCTGCTTTCAGGTTTTGGACTCCCATTCCTCCTTTGTGTCACCCCACAGTCAGTTGGTTGTGGCCCCTGAGCTGCATGCAGCTCCAGAGTAGTTTGCACAGAGCTCCCAGGCTGGGGTACCTCCCATGGCCCTCCAAGACATTGCAGGCAAGGGAGGTGAACAGGTAACCCAAAAGGAGCTGCCTCACCACAGCCAGGTAGAGGTCAGAGGGCTCAGTCACACCGGTTCTACCTGCCTGGGGACCAGGCTCTCCTGACAGCTTCCTGAAGCAGGTGGTGTGTGTCTGGAGGGTCAGTGAAGTGTTTTGTAGCTGGCCCAGAGGGGCAGGGAGGTTGATAGCACCAGTCACAGTTTAATGAGCATTGCACTGAGCTCCTGCATTTCATTTAGCCTTTGGCTCCAGCTTTGGCACATGGCATCTTAAAAGCACTGCCTAAATGTTCTGCCGTGGCATCTCACCACTTAACAGACTAAACCTTTCTGGACAAAGGATGTGGTCTTTTTTGCAAGTGCTTGTCCAATGTCTGGCAAGCCTGCCCAACAGCTCACTCTTCTTCCTCCTGATTACCGTGCCAGGGATTCTCCTTCACACCGATCTTCTCCTATCTCATTTCTCATGTCATCTCCTCGACTGCCCATAAACAATTTATTTCAGAGGCTGGGAGTCCTTGCCTGACAGCTTTCTCAAAGGTCCACATCTCTGTTGCATAGAGCAGGGCTGAGAACATGCATGCAGAACAGTGTTGTTTTTGGATCTCAGGAGAATCCCTTGTCTTTCCACATAGGCTTCGTGTTTCTCTGGGGCGGTGGTGCCAGTGCTGTCCCCTTGGAGCAGTCATTGTCCTCTATGACGACGCTTCTGAATTAGACAAAGCTATCTGCATTTTCCACTTTGCAGCCTTCTATTTTAGTGTCTTTGCTGCCTGGTGTTTTTCTCTTGTAGAGGTCTGTGCTGCATTCTATGCATCTGACTGTGGTTAAACCCTCCAGGCTTAGCCCTGTTTTTTTTTGATGCCTGTCTAATCATTAGCAGGCACATTTTCTTTGTTTCTGTTTATGCATACCTCTTGCATCAGGTCCTGCAGGAGATGGGTGAGCTTTTATCCAGGGAATGATCACAAAGCGTTGCTTATAGAAGTTTTGGAAGCTGACCCTGTAAACCATCTCAGCAATACTTGAGAGGACGTGTTTGAGTATACTCATTATGCCCGTGCTATCTGCCTCATAGAAGTTTAGATTCCTGTGGGCAGGTTATTTTCTTAGAGCGAAGGCATGTTGGGTCAGTGAGGGGGGAAAGCAGAAATGCCAGGCAAGTCCTTTCTATAGTCTACATGCTTTACCAGAAGATCAGAAAGGCAGTGACTTTTGCATTTCAGAAGCTTCTGTTGTCCCTCGACATTGACTTCATGTTGTCCAGGATCAGTGGCACCACCTTGACTTTTGATTAATCCATATCCAGCACTCCTGGGCAGTGAACTTGAGGCACCATTTGGTGGATGGATGGATGGTAGCACTATGTGTACCACCCATGCCTTCTCTCCAGACAATTGGGAAGAGCTTAGGCCCATGGCAAAGGGTAGAGTGGTTTTGAGATTTTTTTCCTTGGGAATGCCCCAGTCTCAGCTCTAAATTGCAGGTCTGCGTGTACTTGGCCTCATGGCAGTCAGCTAGAGTCAGGCTGGATAGCTCAGGCCCATTCCTTCTTTGCTACAAGAGGTTGTCTCCATTCCCCACCCCAAGTGTTTCTCTATCCAGACTCCACATCCCACCCCACCAGGCCTTGCACCTTTGTGGAGGCCAAACACAACCCTCAAAAGTGTAGAAATCACCTGCAGCAGTTGCGCCATCCCAGCCCCACCAAGAAATGCTTGGGATGGAGAAGTGAGACCACATCTTTGTAGCAAAGGAGGAGGAGGAAGCCTGAACTGTCAAGCTTGAAACCAGCCAAAAGTTGTAAAAGAAGTGGAATCAGAGCTGTTTATTGTAACGGCATCATCTGACACGAAGAAAGGAGCTGACTGATTGTGGCTGTAGCATGAATGAAATAATTTGTTTGCTTTTTTCAAGTGCATGCTTATACTGTGTTATCTACTACCTCACCTCTTATTTGTCTTCCTGCCTCCAGTCCTTAAGGGTCTCAAATCCAGGTAGCATCTGGTTTTTGTATGGGAGCTGCCTGGTGTGTTGGAAATGCTCTTGAAGTAAACAAATCAAGACAATGATAATGGCAGCATAATGTTGAAAAGTTGGGAAGGAAAATTACTGATCCCCCCTGAAAGAACATCAAGGCCTGGGTCAAATTTGGCTCTTCTTACATTCACATAGGACAGGGGAGTGGAAGATGCTTGGATTAGCTGCTTGAATCGGGGGGGGGCAGAAATTTGATTTTTCTGGGGTCAGATTTAGATTGGAAGGAAAAGCAGGAGAACTCTGCTCCTGATTATGCTGTAAATCAAATTAACTTTACACGTCTGCTACGTCTTTCAAGTTTAGTGTTCTCTGAATTACTGCCTTCATGTTTACACTGTTAAAAGACTAATGCATTAGTAAGCAGCAATCACCACAGCTTTGCTCTGCATTAGCAAAAAGCAAGGGAAAGAAAAACAAACGAACCCTCTTCACCGAGAAGGACTGTCAGGGATTACTGCGTGTGCACGTTGTGACAAACCAAACAGCCTCCAGGGTGCTCATCTCCGCTGCTGCTCACTTCATGTTTTATCCATTAAATGAGCACGATGACGGTATTTTTTCTTATTTCTTGACATCACTTTTACCACACCAGTGAAATTTAAGGTGCGGTCATCTTGGCTCAGTATAAGCGGTAATGTCATATAAATTCATTTTGAAGAAGTCATTTTCTTGTTAATCGTGGAATTAAAAAGCCTTCCTTGTTTGTTGTGTGCATTTTGAAGAGAAGAACCTGGGTTCAGCAGGGTTAAATTTGGTAAGATTAAGGCAGATAGGCAAGGCTTTTCTTACATTACCAGATTTTATTACTGCCCTGTTTTTGTGGGAAGTATATACATTTTAAACTTATTTCAATAGCACAATTAGGTTAATCACATAGAGAAGTCAGCTGTTAATACAGTACTACTGTGATCTATAGCTATTTTTAAAGGGTCATTCAAAAAGAAGAGGAATTGTTTGAGGAAATGGTTTTATTATAAATGTATTGGAATTATGCTCAGTAATGGAGTTGATGTTCCCTGGGAAAAAAAAGCTTTTCCCTTCTTCTCTGTTGTATGTCTCTCCTTATTTGCATTTTTAAAACATTTTCATTGCACTCTGTGGAGTTTCCTCACTTCTTTTAAGAATTTAACATAGCTGAAAGTGGTATTTGTCTCTAGTTTCTCTGGGAAAAGAGTAATAACTGCTACCAAGAAGATGGAGAATTTTCGATTGTTGGGTTTTTCCAATAAACTAATTAGAAAATTGCATATTGCCTGGCATGATAGCCTTTGAGCTTCAAACTCGGTTGGTTGTGGCAGGATTAGAGGGCATATATGGCTGGATCCCAGATGGGATTTGTATTAGCAGGAAAATTCTGGTTTTGACAGGGCTATCGTGGTGTCCCACTGCTCACCTTCGTCAATACCGTACAGACCGCTTTCTTCTTCAAAGACTGGCTCATCTCTTGTGCTTCTGATGTAGAAAACACATCAGACACAGCAAGAACATCCCAGATCTTGAGGTGGATTTCCCCTGAAAATGATTTAGCTTGCTGCCTTTATCTTCAATCAAACTTGGCAGCCAGACAGCACAATCTGTTGCCACTCACACCTTGCTTTGTAAGAAGGTTACCCTTAACCTAATGGGAGCCATTTGATCCTTTCAAAACCACAAGCTATCTCTGGTGAGGTCCTACTTTTCACATACTGCACGGTGACTGCAAACAGTTATTTTGCCCTTGTCATCACCATCATCATCCATTGTTCTTTTTTCCCCAATGTACTTAATCTCCCCCATCTAAATATAGTCTTACATAGAAACAAACGCAGGAGAATGATCTTCATTTGATTGAGCATGATAATGTTGAATAAAAACCAAAAGTCATGTGGTAGAAAACATTTAAAAATGATACAAATGCACATTTAATCTGAGACTGATTTGTGGAATGAAGAAAGGTTGTAATACCTTCCTGACCACAGTGTTTTGTAGAAACAGACCTTTACTCAAAAATTATCTGTAACCTAAAGGGGAAACCAAACTGATTTTGAAAGAAAAAAAAAAAAAAAAAAAAAAGATGCTTCAATTTGTGGTGGTTTAATACATGTGGATATTAATAAAGAGATTTTGCCTATAGGTAGGATTGGTTTTGTTGAGTTCTGTCCTCTAACCCTGATGCACCTTTGTTGGGGGGACAGAGTGCTCTCGTCTGTCTCATTAGTGTCCATCCCTCAAAGGTATGAAGCACCCTTATATATTTGGTGTGAAACCAAAAGCTCCTTGAGTCAGAGCCCCAAACTCTGGTGACCAGAGTGGGCCTGTTGTGTCATCCAGAGCTTAAGTCTTCTCTCCATCCACAACTCCTTGCCATGAACATCCACCAGTTCGTGGGCAGTGCGGGCGAAATGTGCTCCCACATAAGTGCCACTAAAGTCATTTGAAATGTAAGACATCAGGCTGCCTACAAGAGGTGGGCAGATATGACGCAGGATCTATGGTACCCAGGCTTGTCTGGACTAAGAGTCAGAAGCTGAGGGACCTCAGAGTCCTCAGATGGCACCAGACCCCACTAGTGGTCAACCGGATCCAGCACTAACTGGTGCAGGGATTGTAGCTGCCACCAGAACTTTTTTAAGGTAAAAGTGTAATATATTCAAGAGGAGTGTTCTGTTTTGAAACTAGGTGAACTACATGAATTTAAACTATTGAACATTACATTTTTCATTCTGGGCTTCAAAGTTTTCAGACTTACTTTGATTTACCACTCCATCTTCCCTCTGTCAACAAAGAAAGCACTTTAATTTGACTTCATAATTCACAACCTTGCTTTGCTTTCAGTACAGGATTTGGGGATACAGTTTGTATTTGTAATGTTAAGAATGATTTTCCAAATTATGAATTAAAGCCTCAGTTTGAATTAGAACTTTGACATTCCAGATTGAAGCAATTGAGGATTGGCTCCATAGGCCAGTTTGTAATTGTTCTTGTCTCTGGTTAGTTGGCAGGAGACATTTAAAAAGTGAAGTCCATATCCAGTAGGAATGAACACTAGTTAAAAAATTGGTTTTAAGACATTTTTTTATGAAAAATCAATTCTTTTGCCTAACAATATAATCTCTCTTCAAAATTCTTTGATTGACTCATTCTTTTGGGGTCGAAAGAGACAAACCCTGAAAAATACTTCAGACATTATATATGAAGAGCTGAAATCTTTTTGTAGAAACTTTGCAAGCAGTTTGAGTAGCAACACTGAGACAATAAAGCTTGCCTTGAATTCTGGATCATTAATCAGTGTTCTATATACAGAATGTTGCTTGAATTGGCACAGTCCCACGCATTGATGGGAAAGAACTGCAGAATGAAGAAGTCCTTTTGTTTGAAAGCAAAAAATAACACTCCAGAAGCATGACTAGCAATATTATACTAAAAATAGTTGCTTTCGTTGACTTTTTAGCTGATTAATTGGTTATGTAAGAGAAATATTTATAGCACAGGAGCAGCCCAACATGCTGCATGCCCAGAAAGCATAGCATGACATGGAAAATTTAGGGAAAATAGCTGAAATAAAAGAGACTTCTCTTTACTTTCTTGTCATTCTCATAATATAGTATGATGTGATATATCATTTAGCACTGGGGCCAAAAGACACGGGCAACACCAGGATCCTTTTAGACCCTTGGGATTCTTGGGATGGCTCATTTTTCTATGAATGAATGAATGAATGAATGTCCTAAAAGCAAAGCTGGTTGGTAGATGTAAGTTTAATTGGTGGATGGTAGTAAATGGAACATAGTAATGATAACGTCTCATAGGAATGACAATTTCTCAGATGGCAGTGTCATTCCTTTGCAACTTCAACTGACTTGACTTTGCTACATTTAATATTTTTCTTGTAGAGCAAGTGAAGGTGCCATATGCCCAATATGTTTCATGTCATGGCATCTCCACCAACTCACGACGATATATTACATCTGCCTTAAAAATTTTACTCCTTTTTAGTAGTCAGTGTGACAATGTTTTCTCAAAATGAGTGAATTCACTAACTTACCAAGCTGTTGCCAACACAGTAGCAATAGAGAAGGAGTGGAGCCTAAGTAATAGGTGAAATGTATCATTTTTCCTCTAATATTTTCAACACTTCTCATTTCTTTGATTAAGGGTAGTCTCAGGAAAGTGAACTCTCATGCTCTGCATTTTGTCTGTTTCTGTTCCAACTCTTACTCTATGAGAACTAGAACAAAACTTTTCCAAGTAAATAGAATATATAAGTTTAAATGAGAAAGATAAGAGATGAAGAGCCAAATAACTAGGACATTTTGGCTGCAGCCAAAACCAAGGAGGACAGAAGGTGACACAGAAGGAGTGAGTAAGGACTCACAGTGTGAGAAGGGAGGTTATAGTGAGGTGGGGGTTGGTCTCTTCTCCCAGGTGACCAGTGAGAGGACAAGAGGAAATGGGCTTAAGCTGTGCCAGGGGAGCTTACAATTGGATATCAGGAAAAAACTTCTTTACTGAAAAGAGTGGTGAGACCTTGGAACAGGCTGCCCAGGGAGGGGGTGGAGTCACCATCCCTGGAGGTGTTCAAAAAACCTGTAGATGTGGCACTTCAGGACATGGTTTAGTGGTCCTGATGATATTTAGTAGACAGCTGGACTTGAAGGCTGTTTCCAAACTCAATGATTCTGTGATTCTATGAGCACACGAGTGCAGCCTGCAGTGTGTTGTTGTTACTTGTGTTTGCAAAAGGGACTCACGCAATTTTCATTATCATTTCCCTTTCTGATTGTGCCCTGCTGTTAGCACTGCTGTTAGGACTCAAGATGACTGCATTCTATCTGAAAGCTCAACTTTTCTTTTTCTTGAAGGCCAGCTAAGAGAACAAGCTCTTCACAAAAGAATGAAATACCTATCCTACACCTTAAAAGCAGAAGTTAACATTAAAAAAAAAAAAAGCATAAAGCTTTTTTTCAGGTGCATCGATGTTAGTGCCCTATTTTGGATCAGGAGTTGCATCTGAAGTCAATCTCTTGGTCATTCCCACTTACCAGACTTTGGTTCACCTTGCAGATCAGAGTGTGCAAACTTGATTCCTTTCAGCTGAGACTAAACCAAAAATTCACTCCAGGAACATACCTAATGCACTCCAGACACTAATGGACACTCTAAGGAGCAAATTAAGCACGAGTCTGAAGTCAAACACACTGAAATGCAAGTGGGGGGTCCTTGGCACAAACCATTTCAGTCTACAGCTCCACTTTGGCCCTGCTTGCTGATGGAATACTTCTTTACTGAGGCTCACTTGAACCTTGGTAACCAGCCGATGTCTCTTCCCCCAGTTCTGCCTGCACTGCATCTGGTTCCTTCATTCACTGTTAAAAATCAGCAAAGCATGAGGAAGTGAAGTGATGTAGCTTCACACCAGCTGAAGATCTCACTTGTCAACTCCATCCCTCTTGTGCTCAAAAGATTTTTACAAAGAAAAACTGATGGAGGAAGGATGACTTGTTGGGACAACAAGCATTTTTATGACAGGTCCAGACAGTTTTGCTTCAAAGTTACTTCAATCAGCAGTGCACCCTGGGTTTGATTTTTAAATGGTAATGTTTACTCCTTATTAATACCAAGACTGACTTTTAGTAGACAATTTTGGACCAAATCTGTCCAGTGCTTACACTTTTAAATAGTCACAAAAGAATTTTAACAGTGGCCTATAAATTTAATTGCTTCATAGCAATTATTATGTCTGCATTACAGAGTAGTATATGTTTTTTATTACCCTTAGGTCCCTTTTTAATAGGAGTGCTGTGCTTTGTACAAGTCAATTATTTTTGATAGTTACAGTAATTAATGTTTAATTATATTTTATTAGCCTCATTTTATTCAACTACCTTGGAACCAATCCAGGCATTTCTAAATGCTATACTTTGTGCATGTATGTGTGCACACATCTGCATGCTCTTCGTATGTCCATATATGCAACCAGTGAGTGCATTACTCTCACAGAGGAGGAAATATGAAACTCAGGAGGCTATAGGAACATATGTGCTGTCCTCTTTCCCATGGCTATCAATGATATCCCTCATGCTCGCCTCACAACTACAAGCAGATCTCCCAATTTTCTCCTAGACAGACACATATCTGATGTCTCCCAGTAAATATTCCTGATGCCTTTAGAACTGCATTTTCAATGGCTTTCAGTAGGCACGCGTATGAGTGACTTTTTCCCTCTTATTCCTTTATTTTCACTTTTTCCACTTTGTGGTCTTTCTGCCTCCTTCCCCTTGTACTTCTCTTTTCCCTAGGAAGGAATTTTGCTGCTTTTTATTTCGATTAAATTTCCTGAAGTTTTCTTTCTTTTTCTCTAATCTTTCATTGATCTCTCACTTTCCTTTTCTGTCTTTCTTCCCTGCTTCAAAGGGAGTAGGAAACGCCTCTGAAGTCTCTCTCCTTGCTCTCACACTCCACCAGGTGTATACCCTGTCTCGGAGCTCTAGCATTTTATATTTTCTTTCAGTTTCTCTGTTTCGGGTGTGCTTCTGTTCTCTTCTCTCCCTCTCTCTCTCTCGCACGCGCGTTTTGTCTCTCTGGTATCTCTCCTCTTCTTCCTGAGCATGAAAATTGTATTTAATGTATTCTTTCAAAAAATGCATACTTTTTAATTCCTGGATTTTCATTGAATCTTCATGTCCTTCACATGTTTGTCAGTTTTCCTATGAAATTAGGATGACTCCCCAGAAGTGATAATTGTGTAATCCTTTATTGGACTTCTTTTGCTCTTAAAAGAAAATACCACCACTTGACTTGTGGTGACCAAGAATGATTTCTGAGCTAGTTCAGGAGACTTGTGACCCTAAAGATGATACTCAAGTCCCAGAGAAGGCTCCACAGTTGGGGAAAATCTCTTGGCTACATGCACATTCCTATCTGCTCTCTTTGGTTTTTCCTAGCTTCCATGGTTGATCTTTTTCTGTCAGCTCAGCAGCTGTGACTAGTTTTGTTCTGAGTGAACATCAGTCTTGGAGCCTCATAAGCTGGGTGTCGTACATTCGTAAAGAAAAACTCCTTTAGGTGGAGACGTGCTGCTTAAATAGCTGCCAGTTTTGTTGTGTGCTGCTTTCCAAGTTAACCTTTCTGGCATATTTGCCCATACCACGGTACAGCAAAAGACAGCTGCACACGATTTCTTGAGGCTGTTATTCCACTGCCAGGTGTTTTCTGTTCCTTTTGGTGATGATTAAGTTCACCACACTGAATTTTGCACATAAATCAGGGATCAGAGTCACCAGGGAAGTGGAGGAAAGGGCCTGTGTCATCTGACTCATTAATTCCTCTTTGTTGGTGTAACCGTGGTAAACCAGTGCTGACATTTCAGACTTTGGGGGACGGATGTTTTGCATGTTGAAGGACAGATGGTGTTTCCAAGCCATCTCTGCCTGCTACCTGTTCCTGCTTCCTTCCATTTTGCTGGGAACATTTGCAATGTCGCACGTAAACTTGGACACAGGCTCCATTCTCCAGCAGGGAAGATGCTGCTGAGGAGTTGGCTGCTCTCACACTGGGTTAATAATGCTTATTGGCATCAGTTATGAAGAACACACTGGGAATAATAGAAATGGTTATATGCTGACCACATGTTAAAGAACATTTTAGAACTGCTGAAAGAAAAGCTGCTCTCCACAGTGTGTTAGAGCAATGGAAACTGAAGAAAACGATCTCTTCTGAGAGATGAGGAAGAGATAAATCAAAATTATTTGCAACAATATAAAAAGTATTGACAAAAGCCACAAAAAGGTAGTGCTCTAAAAAAAAAAAAAAAAGATTACATCTCAGAAAGACATCCCGGAGAAATTATGGGTGGACTACGGGATGCCATGATATGCCCCTAGAGATGGACAGAGAGTGGTCCTGCTGTCCTACAGATACTGTGGCAGGATGGTGCTACAGATTCACTTTGAGACTTTTTGAGGATTTCTGTGATGACGAGATCCTTGCCTTACTCCAGGCAGGATGCTTTTGCTAGTACACATTATCAGATCAAACCAGATATTTGCCCAGTATATAAAAGTTCAGATTCTGCCACAATAAAGCAAAGTGGGGCCTTGGGTGAGGACCTAATTATTCATCTACTGCAAAGGCTTACAATTTTTTCACCACAAGTCCATAAGGAACCCTTCCAAAAACACTTAAACGAACCCAATATGTTCCCATTAAAAGCTTGAACAAATCAGCATTTTCCATTGCTTATCATCACAAGTTTACCAACCGGCTCTAATTGCCAGATCTAATTGCCAAATGCCAATAAGCATTTGCAGGAGGACTAGATGCGAGCATCGCTCATCCGCCCTTAACCCTTTGCCTGAACAAAGACTGCAGGAAGGCACAAACAGCTTTGGCAAAAGCACTGCTGGTCCATTCTACTAAAAGGAACCCTGATGGCAGCCTGCTCAGAGATGTTCTCCACCGCATAAGGATGTGCAGTGAAGTACTCGAGGGGGTTCTTCAGGCATATAATACTGTTCAGGAATTATTCAGCCGACTTGAAATGGCCCCTTCTCTCACTTGACTGCAGTAATGCTCACGGGCGTGACATTAAACAAACTCTTACCGTGCATCTAATTAAATGGGGGCTGAGCACTCAGTCCCTTGGTGTTTTAATGCAGAGTGTGGATTCTTCCATGGCTAACTTGCATCAAGCCAGCAATGGCTGGTTTGTAATGAGATTACAAGACCTGATAATAGCTCCCCAGTTATCATCTCTACGCCAAGACATTTGTAACTGTAAAAGATATTACAAATAGGAGGTTGGAGAGTGCGCTTCAAAACCTTCTAACTAGTAGATGGGAAGCAGCTTTACAGCTTGAGCAGGTTTACTACTTCTCCCAAAGAAATCTCTGTCTTCCAGAACTGAGAAGGAGAAATCGATGGAGAATGCCCAGATGTAATTGTGTGCTGTCACTTTTGCTCCTGTCAGCTCCAGTCCCATACACCTGCAGGCTTCAACCCAAGCAATATTGATCAGATGAGTTGACACAGCACGCAAAGAAATGCTCATTCTGGGAGATACATGGGAATTCTGTCACACGTGTTTCCCAGCAGAATTTTTTTTTAAAAGGCTGAATACATTGATGTTTCCAGTGTGATTGGTACTAATCTAAGAAGGCAAAGGCAAATTCAAAGAGATCACTAATTAGAAGAGATAGCACTTAAAAATAGTGAAAATACGAAGCACTGTACAAACTATTTCTTAATCTTAGTAATAAATGTAGACTGTAAAATATTAACAAAGATAATGACTAACAGATTAGAATTTATTATGCAAGACTTGATCCACCATAACCAAGAGGGATTCATTAGAAATAGATTACAATGTACAGTAATAATAACAGACAATTATTGAACATAATAAATCTATGTAAAGAGAGGGATGACTTAATGTCTGTCTTTTCCATTAGAGGAAGAAAAAATTCATCTGATCATGTAAACTTGAGTCACTCTGCTCTCACTGTCCTCCATTTTTCCAATGAGAACATACTCGTCTGTGTGACAGAAGAGAGCCATGAATAAGCAGAAATGGACTCGTCTCAAGGAGATGCTGTCGATAGAGGCATAAGCTTAAAATGCCCCTCTCCTAAAAAGGAGGAAGTGGAAAAAAAACCAATTAGAAACCTTAAGTGTTTTTTTCTGTATTAAAGTCTAGCAGGGACAAACCAAATGACACTGGTAAATAGTACATAAATATTTACATCACAACCAATCTATGCTATTTGTTAGTATTTTATTTGGTTTAATATTTTTTCTTTCTTATTCAGTTCAGTTAGATGGTAAGAAAGGAGATTGCGTGGGGTTTTTACACAGCTTTAATTAATATTCAGAGCACATTGTGGCATTGTATTTCTAATATTCAAATTTTTATGTTATTCTAAGTGTTTCATTAAAAAATTGATTCCGGTGGGAACTTCTTTTATAGTGCTTCGGTATGTCAGAAATAACAATTTTTGTTATCTGTGGCAAGCTTTCTTCGATTCTACCTCCAGGGAGCATCTGCTTTGTAAATTGTTCAATTAATAAACTATTCTTTCTAGGTTCTCTCATCTTTATTCTGGTTTTCCTCTTGCCTTTTGGTCCTGTAGCATTCAGCACAAGAGCTAGATCTGAATGATCTAGTTATCCCGTTAGGGCATTTATCATAACTCTAGTAGACAGCCTTCTCTGGCTGTTAGCCAGCTGACTGTGTTGGGACCCAACGTGCTGGACTTACTCAGGAAGCTTCATGGATCTCGGAATCGGTCATATTTACATCCAGTTTATGGGTTATGGATTGGTGGATGCTGTGTCTTCTGATGGAGACAGCAGTCCCTGTTCCACTGGCTGGCAACAAATAGTGTCGTTATTTCTGTTATTACTGCTAATAACTGTAGTAATAAATATCTTGCAAAGAGTTACTTATTTAGACAGATGCCTTTACTTCTGCATTTTCACTAAATAAGTATGCTTTCAAAAATGTTTGGGGTGATGGATTTTTTTGCTTTTAGAAGTTAAATGCTTTCATTTTAATGAGGCAGTCCAGAGCAGCTGCAGATACTCACTGTTCTTCAGAGTGATTGACCTTAAGCAGGATGGAACATTCGTAAATTTAAGATTAAAAAAAAACCTTGACTTTGAAAACAAGGCTCTTGATGCTATCCTCTGAATTTTAGATCTAAATCTAAATTTCTGATCTCTGAAGCAAAATACCAGTACAAGCTGAGGAAAGCTAATAAATCACTCTCTGATCTGAACTGAGCTCCATTAGAAATAGAAATTTGTTGCTTATAATGTACACCTCTTGGCTCTCATTAAAGCCTTGTAGAAATGATACACTGTGCTTGAAAAGCATAGATTGGAAAATAAATACATTTGAGCTGCATTGCTGGGCCAGTGCTCTGTATCCCAGTGGTAAACTTAGCCTATTAATGGCTAATGCTTTAAAGAAACACAAAAGCCCTAAGGCTAGACTTGTATTGCATTGTAGCTGCAGAATAGCTGCAAATATTAATCAAAGCTTTTGAACTTGTGAAGTAGCACATTGTCCTTGATCATCTGTAACAGTCTAGACCAACTTTTGACACAGTTTGGATAATTGCTCCTGCCTGAAAATGTCTAGTATATTTTCTAAAATAGCTTTATTCTCCACTTAACTGCCCAAATAAAAGACACGTGCTCAAAAGGACAAGCAGCAGTGTTAGGAACTGATTTTGCAGACGTAAGATGTCCGCGCTCATCTGCTCCATTGACATGACTTCAGGAAGCCCCCTGGAAGTCCCCTCTCCCCCCCTACACTTGCATCTCCTTCCCCACCTTTGCAGTGAGCAAAGAGCATCAGCACTGGACTTGTGTTTTCTGACTTGCTTCTCTCTCTCCTGTGCTTGCCTTCCTCCCACTCTTCCTATGCAGTCTCCATCCAAGGCTCCTTGTGACAAGAAGCACGATTCCCCTGCTCACTGAGACTACAGAAGGTATTTGCAGCTACAGATTGCACAAGAATGTCCTCTCCTCCTCCTCCTCCTTGTCCCTCCCCTGATAACAGAGCAGAGGGCTCTGGGGACTTTGCCCAGGTATTGACTCACCCGAGCTGCCCCAGGCAGGGAGACAAGACAAAAAACTCTCCTGGACTCTCTTTTGTTCGCTGAAACCAGTGGGCACAGAGACACAGGAGGAACTTCTCTTTCCACCCTGTTGGCCCATATGAAGCACACAGTGTCAAGAGGATACTGTACTGCTTCTTGACTGACTCAGTAAAGACAAGAGCATCCATCAGTGCTCCTGCTCAGATCTTGGTCGAGGGACCAAATGTTTCAGTCTTCCAGCTAGCTGACACATAAGCAGCACTTTGAGGACCAGCCTGCAGAATCAGGTATATGAGGGGTCCCCATGTTTTATCCATGTTTCTGTCCTTTTTTGCATGTCATAACTGCATTGAAATTCGAAGAAGCAGGAGTGTTTAGGGATGAGGCAGTCCCTCACTTTCCAGAGCTTCTTTACGGCTAGTACACTTTCCACCTTGTGGGTCACAAGTGGCCACAAGGCTCTTGTGGATTACAGCTGCAGTAACTTGGAGAACTTGGTTGTGTCACTGTGAAAAGAAATGGCTCTAGTGACGTAAAATGAGTCACCTCAGAGTGGCTGGCAAGTGATGGAAGGCTACAGTGTGTTCCTTGGGAAAGTGATTGCTCAGGCATTTACTTTTCACCATCCTTTTGAGGAGAAGAAAAAAAAAAAAAAAGGTATTCTGTTCATTTTTCAAACTCCAGGAAGGCTGTCAGTCAATCTGACTTTTATTAGTTTTGAAAGACAAGCGAGTAGCCTAAGAACTGCTCTGCCTTTCTGATCTATTTGGGCAGACAGCAAACATAGGGTTCTTGCAAACTCCTAACTTCTCCTTTTGAGTGTGGGAGCTGTTGGGCTTGGCTTGAGTCTTTCAACTGCCTGGTTTTGGTTTTGTCATCGATTACTCTATTTAAATCTGGTTTATGGGACTAAATTGTGGGTGGTATTGCACTGTGCATTCAAACCACTGTCGTGCATTTCTTCTTAATTCTTGCACTGCTTGCCTTCATCTGTATACGGCCATTCATCTCAGGATTTACAAGTCTGCAGTGTGATTTGTTCACAGCCAAGGCTACAGTTACACAAAGCGAGAGCTAAGAAACAGGAGTTGCAGGCTGCTGTGAGAAGACTCAGACCAAAATTTTCAGTATATTTTGTACAAAGCCATTTTCTTTTAGTCATCTGGTGTTACAGGAGACAGTGAGCAGAAGGGAACCATGAGGAAATACAGTGGAAATTCAGAGGAAATATGCTGGAAATTCAGCTTGGAAAGGTTGCCTTTCGCTACTTAAGGAGAGACAGAGTTACATCATTTCACCACCTTGCTCCAGGTCCTTTTCCAAGATCTATCTGTTTAGATTGTCATTTTATTCAGGCTTGTACAGCATCAGCAAGTTGCAGTTTCCTGTGGTTATGACCTCTGTAGTTTCAAGATGAAAAACCGGACTGTAAAAATGATCCACAAATTTAAGTTAATTTAAATCTATTCATTAGTAATAAGGAACAAATAATGAATAT
The DNA here is from genome assembly GCA_024605025.1 of Megaceryle maxima. Lineage (NCBI taxonomy): Eukaryota > Metazoa > Chordata > Aves > Coraciiformes > Cerylidae > Megaceryle > Megaceryle maxima. The sequence continues at coordinate 59,162 of JANHGN010020678.1, read as the reverse complement.
TCATAATGATAAAGAAAATGCAAGCAGAATCCCCAAAGGGCTGAGCTTATATCCTGTATGATTTGCAGATTTGCCTTTAATGCAAGGGGGAAATAAAGCTATTTTTTTTTTAGTTATAAATTAAGAAGAGGAATCAAGGTAAACCAGCAAATTTATATAACAGCACATGGTTCTGCTCTTTTCTGGATTTGTTTGAACTGATTAGGGAGCAAAGTAAAACCTATTTCACAACTCAGAGAATGCGAACAAATGGTTTTTCAGAACTGTAAAATTAAATTTCAGTGATTCCTTCTCACATTCGAGCACTAGTGTCAGGCTGGAGAATAAACATAATTATAAGAATTAATAAAATTAGTTGGGGGACATGCCATCTTACTGAAGGTTTTCAGTGAGCAGAAATCTCCTCAGCTGGTATAAATCTGTACGGCTCCGCTGACGTCAAAGGCTTTGCAGCAATCTGCACCGGCTGGGGAAGCAGTTTTCTGTGGCTAACGCCGTTTCTCCCCAGTCCAGTCCTGCTGCTTTAAGAATTTTGGAAAGAACAGAAAAATGCCTCGTGGTCTTGTGACAATTGCTTGTTACTCTCTGAGAAAATATTGTAGTTTGTGTGCCTCGGCACAGACTGCCGGAACAGAAAGACACCTTCATTTGTGAGAATTATATCCGAGCACTTTGGACATTATTCAGTTTTACTGGGCTGTATTTACTTTAACTAGTTTTATTTATTTTCTTTCTGTACAAGAATTTACTGCATACACATAATACTTTCTTCTTTATGATTGGATTTGCTTTATCAACTGATCTCACTCAAATTTGTTTTGGTTATAACTGAGCTGTTACTTTTTATATATAAACACTGAAATGTTGGATTTGCCATTCCGGGCAAGACCAGCTGTCCCTCTGCTCCAGCATCCTGCCTCTGGCCTCAGGGCAAAGCATTGAGGTCCAAAATAACCTGCCTGGGGGAGAGCTGCCTTCCCAGTCTCGAGGTTTCTAGTTGCTTTATACACTGAAATGGGAGGCTTTATGTTTCTCATTAAGAAAACCATGTTTGCCAGCTAAGGTACCAGAATGTGTTCTCGTTGCCTATAAAAAGGTCTGGTCCCTCTTTAATTCTTCTAAGCTCCAGACTTTTCTCATTACTTTGTGACAGTGAATGCCACAGTTTAATTATGTTTCACCTAAAAAAAGTCAAATCTGTCTGCAGTGTCATCAACTGCTCCCTTATGTTGGTATTGCAAGAAAAGGCAAATGGCAGCATCCAATTGACTTTTCCTGCAATAATCTGTGACCTATTCTTCCCTCAGCTAAGCCATTCAAATCTTTTCCATCTGTTTTCATCTGGAAGCCCACCCAGGCCTCTTATAATTTTTACCAGTTATTGCAAGTCCTATTTTCACTCTGTCCTTGTTTGGTCTCCATTCTAACTGTAGGGCAGTTGTGTTCCTCAAGGCACATCACAGTCCTGATCTCCAGTTATCAGAGAGATTTCAGGAGCATACTGAGGCTTCCTGATTGCCTATGTACCTACTTTCCCACAAGGAAACTAAGCACTGGATAGTGCTGAAAAATCTAAGCAAAGGATGTTGCACAACTGAGCATTAACAGGACCTCTCCATTCAGGACAGAACTGTTGGGACCTCGGAGTTTACAAGTCCTCACACGGCCCAGAGTTAGACAGCAGGAACTAAACACTGTATTTAAGGAAGGGCATGTAGTGATATATGTCAAAGTTCTGCTGACACTTCACAGGACACGTTTTGCTTGCCTGCTGGTAGAGCATTACAAAGCCAAAGTCCTTAATGACACTTTTCCTGGCCATAGTGACATTTACATTTTTAGGGACGCTGATTTTTAAATTTTTTCTTTCTAAAGTAGCATTTTATACTGAATTACAAGCAAGGCTGTAAGGAAACACACTTTCAATCTAACTAAATTGTTGTTTGTTTATTCTTCCTATGAGCATGTGTCAGGCAGAGGAGCAGGACTAGGACAAAGTCTTTTCACGTCGTTAGTTTCAGCCTGATCTCCTGTGGTTGGGAGAATGGAAGGGATGTGAGATGAAGGATCTCACTAGATGTGACCTCTAACCTGTACCTTGTGAAATGTGTCCTCATACCTGAAACTGAGCAAAACTGAATGTAGATTTGTGCTGTCATCTTGTGGTCTTCACAGCATGGTGACTTTTTCTTAGGTATATTTAGCAAGCGTACAGGGTGAATCTAATCATACGACACATTTCATTTGACACATATGACCCAGATGTAAAACAAAAACAAACCAAAAAAAAAAAGCCATTACAATGAGATCAGTGTTAAAGCAGAACAGAAAATGAAAAGTTTAAGACCTTTAAGATTACCTAGGCGACATAAAATCCATAAAATAACTTGCAGTAGTTGGGGGAAAAAACAAAACAAAACAAAACAAAACCACAACAAAATCGTCATGCAAAGTAAAAGATAAGTGCATGGCACAGTTATGACCCATTAGCCCATATAGTCTTTATGTCTATTGGTTTTGCTTGTAACCATGCAAAAGAGAATAAATGTAATTATTTCCTTCCTTTTGATAGAAAAAGGAAAATAGTGTCTTAGTATCACCTTAAATTCATGAACAAACTTCTAATCGTGAAGGATCCCCAACTGACAGGAGAATTGAAATGCAATATTGTACTTCAGAGTGCCATACTTCATATTTCTGATAGCATTGTTCATTTCTTTGAAACCAAAGCTTCTTAAAGCTCTGTCTTTTCTACATTCAGCATGAGTTAACATTTTTGGAGCTCAACAAATAAAAATACCCAGTTAAAGCTGATCCCTCTTCTAGTCTTGGTAAGTAAATTGAAGCCCAGAAAGAAATCCGTTTGCTCAAACTAGTGTCATCTCGGTGTGTCTTGGTGGAAGGGCCTCCCTCTTCTGAAGAGGACAGAATGGTTGCACAGCAGACTTTTTGCTACATTCCCAGCAGAGCTGTTTAAAATGACAATTCACCTGGACATGTGTCTTCATGGACATGAAGGTTTCCTCCTCTGCTGCAGAAGGGCTTTGTCAAGGCAGGGAGAGGCTGGCCTTTTGTCCGGGGAGGTGCACAGGAGAACAAGTGTCCCATGGCTTCCCCAGCAGTTCCCTGACATCCAGCAGCCTGGAGAGGAGGGTGTGCACACCCACATCTGCATCAAAGTCATCTCTGGTGAAGACATTTGTGAAGGTTATGGCTAATATCAGCTGACATGTCCAAAAAACATTTCCTCTTGGTGGAACACTGAAACGGACTGCCCAGGGAGATGGTGGGGGTCCCATCTGTGGAGACATTCAAGGTCAGGCTTGATGGGCTCTGAGCAACCTGCTCTAGTTGAGGATGTCCCTGCTCACTGCAGGGGGGTTGGACTAGGTGACCTTTGGAGCTCCCTTCCAACCCAGGGCATTCTATGACTCTATTCTGTGATTCCTTTAGCAGTGGCAATTGCTGAATCATTAAGTCTCCATTACGGACGCAGGTCTCCTTGCAGAAGAATTGGTCCCAAGCTGGTTTTCGAACAAGTGTAATTTTTCAACTACATTTTCTCACTCTGCCGTGGGCCTTGAAATCTATTGATGTTTAGCACTATTTCAGCAAAAACAATATTTTTGAGCCTGCACCTCTTCTTTTCTCTGCTTTCTCTTTGTTTTCCAATACTGTCAGCTCACTCCTTTAAATTGCCAACCTGTGCTCTATGAGCGTCTCAAGTTTTTTTTAACGAGTATTGATACAGACAGGCTGTCAGCAGCCTCATGGAATAAATGCTCCATTAGTTCCCTGAGGGAGCCATCTTGCTTTGAGCTACTTACTGCTTGGTCTACTGGATGGGGTGGTTGTAAGGAGGGCGTTGTCCCTAAGGAACAAGGTTAAACAAAACCCCACAACTCACCTCATCTTCATTTTCCCCCTCCTGCCTTAATGAAAGCAGAGTGCTATTGCTGACGGCCGTGAAATGCATCCCTTATATAAAAAAGCAGCAATTTCTATCACTGATGGCCATAAGGCTGGGAGAAGGCTGCAGAAATAGTTATTACAGATAATGGACCTTACTTTGCATGTCAGAAGTGTACAGCATCAGCAGGCTTTGACCATATTGTGCCTTCTCAGCATCTCCCCCAGTCTACTGATGAAGCAGAAGCAGTCATCAAGATCGCCAAGAAAATATATCGAAAAGGATAAACTGAAGAGATAAACACATGCCGACCGTGCTGCTGGACTAGAGCAGCACACCAACTGTAGGTGCTAGCAGCCTAGTGCTACATTTCATGTCATGTTGTTGGGAAAGTTCTCTGTTGCCTGCAGCAAATAAACTCTCAAAGTCATAATAGTGAAGAAAGTGACAGGGTGAATGAAAGAGCTGCAACAGCAAACCAGTAATGGAAGCATAGAAATGCTCACTGGGCACCAGAAACAACATTCAGTAAAGCTACAGCTGGCATCTGATGACAGAAAGAAGTTGTTTGGGACCTCTCTGAAGAGTGTAGCATTATGGTCATAAAGTAGCACCCCTGTGTTGTTGCATGGAAAACCCTAGTGAGCCATCATCCTCTTGGGATGGTCCAAGCGAATCTTTCCATATTGATGTTGTTATAAAGAAATCAAGCACTGACTTGGAGATTATCACATGCCTCTGTGTGATCCCGGGGAACACCATCTATGACCACCAGTGGGGCAGAAATCTGTGGAAGAATTGCAGGGATATTTCTTCGAAGTTCCAGAAAGAGCAGAGTTTATTAAAGCTGTTTGGTTTCTGCTACAAGACAACAAATGCTGTCAGAGGGTTCTATATCCAGGTCTAATTCACATTAGATGCATTGTATGGCACTCCAAAATATATATATTCTGTATATGTGTATGAATAGACTCATAGAATGGTTTGGGTTGGAAGGGACCTTCAAAGATCCTCTAGTCCAATCCACCCTTGCAATGGTCAGGGACACCTTCCACTAGATCATGTTGCTCAAAGCCCCATCCAACCTGGCCTTGAACACTTTTCTGGGCAAACTCTTCCAGTGTTTCACCACCATCACTAAAAAAATGTCTTCCTTATATCCAATCTAAATGTACCATCTTTCAGTTTAAAACCATTACCCTGTGTCCTGTCACTATAGGACCTGCTAAAAACTCTTCATCCATCTTTCTTAAAGCCTCCTTTATGTATTGAAAGGCCACAGTAAGGTCTCCCCAGAGCCTTCTCTTTTCCAGGCTGAACAACCCCAACCCTCTCAACCTTTCTTCACAGGAGAGGTGTTCCTCTCTCAACTCTGACCACTTTCATTGCCCTCCTATGGACTCTCTCTAACAGGTCCATGCCTTCCTTTTGCTGAGGACCCCAGAGCTTGATGCAGTACTCCAGGTGGGGGTAGAAGTGGACAGTCATCTCTTTTCACTTGCTGGCCATGCTGCTTTTGATACAGCCCAGGATATGGTTGGCCTTCCAGGCTTCAAGTGCACATTGCTGGCTCGTATCTAATTTTTCATCTTCTAATATCCCCAAGTTTTTCTCCACAGGGCTTCTCCCAATCCATTCTCAATCCATATGTGTTTGTGTATACATCGGATACCTCAGGAAATGCAAGAAAAGATGTTGCAATTTCACAGAATCACAGAATGTTCAGGGTTGGAAGGGACCTTGGAAGGTCATGGAGTCCAACACCCCTGCCAGAGCAGGATCACCTAGAGCAGGTCACACAAGAACAGATCCAGGTGGGTTTGGAATGACTCCAGAGAAGGAGACTCCACAACCTCCCTGGGCAGCCTGTTCCAGGCTCTGTCACCCTCACTG
>JANHGN010020678.1:0-37968 GCA_024605025.1 Megaceryle maxima | reverse complement strand
AGAGCCTGGCTCCAGCCTCCTGACACTCGCCCTTTATGTACTGATAAACATTAACGAGGTCACCCCTCAGTCTCCTCTTCTCCAAGCTGCAGAGCCCCATCTCCCTCAGCCTTTCCTCAGCAGGGAGATGTTCCATTCCCTTCATCATCTCTGTGGCTCTGCGCTGGACTCTTTCAAGCAGTTCCCTGTCCTTCTTGAATTGAGGGGCCCAAGAGCTTTCTAGCCTCACTTTTCAAACCCAGAATTAAAATACAGCCTTCTCTGATAAACGACTCCCAGGATCTTCTCTCCTTAGGTCTCTGAGGCAAATGGTATATGTCCCATGGCTCTAGATGGTCATTGAAAGAGCTGTGTGGGTGCATGGAGCTCTGATGTCATCAGAAGGAGCTTCGATCTCAGCTCTTATTACCCTGACCTGTCTGTGGCATGGCTACATAAGACCGTAGGGGTACCTTACTTTGACCTTAGAAGGACCCAGGGAGGCCATAGGGGCTATCTCAGAAGACCAGGGTACAGTGGTACTTCTCAGATATCAGTTGAGATGTCAAATCAGAATTTGTTTCATGGAGATTAAAAAGCACAATCCTGAACTGTGTCAGTGTATTTCTTTCAATAGAAGTTTACATGCTAAACCAAAAGGAAACCTGTGTGGTTATTATGTTCTGTCAGCTTTTGTTAGGTCTCCTTTTCTTCATGCCCTTCAGTTTCTTTCCATTAACCACCTACCACAATCCTTTTTTCCCGTCAGAAGCTTTTATTTAGCTAGCTGTGCTTTTGTAGTCCTGCAAACTTTCAAAAGCCTCTGTGTTTCACCTCTTTCTTTCATAAAAAAAGCACCTCTGCCTCTCGCTGTAGACTTCTGTGGCTGTTCATGGTGAAGTTTTCATAAAGTTGCATCTCCTCATTTCTCCCTCTCTCGGTCTCCCAGTCTCTTCCCTGTAGCTGCAGTGCCTTAGATGAGGAGCTCTCCTCAGAATGGTCGCTCTTCAAGGAGAGTGGGGCACTGCCTTCCAAGTTTTAGTGTGCTGCTTGATGAGAAACTGAGACTTTGATTGTTCTGAGCAACCCTGTGCTTTTCCACTGGCGGAAGGGTGGTAGACTCTCCAGCAGCTCTCCCCTGGGCTTCTTAGGAGTCTGCTGAAGTTTCATTAGCCCAAATTTTAAGAAAAAACGACAAGAAGAGATCTCATCAATGATGTCTTCATTCAAACTCATGCAACCATTTCAAACTGCTGAAAGTTTAAACCCATCTCTTTGGCCCTGTTCTTGTTTTGGTCTTTTATTTGATGACTGTAGGAAAGTCAGCTTTGTTTTTTGAACAGTTACCTACAGAACTCTCACTTTGGTGAATTTAGGATGTCTTCCTTATCCCTGATGCATTCCATAAGAATCATTTCCCTTCACTTTCAGTCTTTAAAATTCACATGTTCAAGTCCAGCCTAGACTCCTGTTACAGTCAACTGACTAAAACAGGTACCTCCAAAAGGCAATGCATCTGGTCTTTCTTGGGTACAGACCTCGGAAGATGAACCACTTTCAGAAACAGTCTGCTTCTTCCCATTGACTGTGAACAGAGCAGAGGATGCCCAGCCATGAGCTGAGGGGTCTGGTTTCTAAATACTTTAATTCAGATAACACCCACTTATTACCTACATATCACAGAAAAAAGGGTTATACACCTCCTCTGTCATTTCATCTTGAAGCCATTGCATTTCTTCTGTTGATTTACATGTATAGCTTTACAAAGTAGGCTCATAGTTTCTCACAATGACAGCACTTTCTTATGTCTTACACAAACCTCATATTTGTCTTAATAGTCTCTTACCACCTTAAATTCACATCGTAATCACACTGTGGCAGGCTCTGCATGACTTTTGCATGGTAATCTTTATAATATCATTGTGGCTTCTTGAAGTAGCTATTTTCCTGCTCACAATTAAAACTACATAAAGTTACTTCAGAGCATTCTCATTACTTATCTCATCAACTTGAATACATCAGCTGTTACCAAATGCTTTATTTTTTAAACAGCAGAATGCATCAGCACAACGGTGATTCAGATTCATTGCAAATACAAAAATAAAGGCTCTTCTCCGTTTTCTTTTCCTGTCATGTATTTCCTAGCCTGTGGAATATCCTAGTTTACATATAGCAACACTTATCCTAATTCACTGAGCCACATTTAGAATTGTAAACTCTGCACTGTGAATCGATAGTGAAAAGAGATATTTTGTCCTCATTGTTAGGACTCAAAGCAGCATAAATGTAATCCTGAGTTTGCAGCTCAGTGCTGGCTGGCTAGATATTTTCACATTGTTCTCCAAATCTTCATATCGATAGTATTTCTTTCATGATAACATTTATTTATCAAAGTTTATGCTGCTTTGACTTTTTATAAAATAACAGCAAAGATAAATGGATCGATTGACCCCAAGAGCAGTTTATTTATCCCTTTAGTCACACTTCAGTGGCAAAATCAATACTCTTCTGAAATATCTGATATTACAGTGGTTCCAGTAAATACTGACATTCCTGAGCTATGTGAAGGGGGAACAAAAATTTATTATCAACTTAGATTTTTAGTACCTTTATTGATCTTTCTGGGGATGCTTGAGTTTTTATTTATCTGTAGCTAAGTAAGTGACCTTTGCTTAAAAAAAACCACAAACACCCCAAAAGCAAGACCAAAAAGCCTTAAGTTTAAACCCTGTAAACAGTAAAAGGGGAAAAGCTACACATCTGACACTGTCAGCGACAAGGATCTTGGCAGAAGAGTGTGTCTGGTTTTAAATGATGCATAGCACACCACTGTGTGTTCTTTTTCATACTATCTCTGCATTTGAAATGGCATAATGTAATTTTTTTTTACACTGATACTGCTGACAGCCACTTGGTGCGACAGCTAAGATGTTTCTGGGTCTTGCATTGCTACCAATTATTTTGATACAAAGATGGAAGAGATGAGTGACCTGAAAGAAAAGTTGAAAAGTACAGAACAAGTTGCATACTTCATCCAATAAACACGGCTAATTCCTGCAAGCATTAGCAGGAATTAAGGCACATGTGTGGAAGAAAATTTTCTCTCTTCCCCTTGGGAGCTTTGAGCATGTAAAAACTGTCTAAGAAAGGTAAGAATCAAGGGAGTTCCTGAGGGCAGCGTGGAGTTTCCAGTTGGAAGGATCTCACTGGAACAGTGTTTGGACACAGTAGAGGAGAGGACAATTTATTTTCTCAGTTGTGCTAAACCGAGAGGAGCCCATTGTACCATCAGGCACCAAGAAGTGTGGGTTCATCCCAGGAGGACACAGGGGGGCAGGAGGGGGTCATCAGGGGTGTATTCCAGCCTGGCCATGCTGTGCTCATGTGCTCTGAGTTGTAGGGAAGTTGTCCCAGGATTTGGCAAAGATGGACTAACAGACACTACATGGTTTGGAAGATTTCATGTGACTCTGCTATCCCTTCTAAGCGGAAGGACAAGGATGAAGAGGATAGGAGGAATGAGAAGGATAAGTGGAAAACTCAAGGTATAAATCAGATTTCCTACTGTTTTTTATCCTGGCCACTTACTGAACACCACACTTGTTACTCACCTGAGCATAACAAATGGAATGTAAATTTGAAATGCATATATAGGGGATATCTGCTTCTCTGCAGGTTTATATAAAACAGTGAAGCTCCTTGGGGGATGTTACCTTGGAGGAAGAGTGACCTTTCCAGCAGCAGAATATTTGAGACCTGAAAAAAAAAATGTAGAAGCTGGCAAAAAACAAGTCATAGTTTGAAGTTTGAAAAGTTACTATTTCTTGACAATTCTTTTTCTACCTAGAAGAAATGCGCTAACTTCTGAACTACCTTAGTGATACTTAAGCCACAGATAGATTTAAATCCTGAACACTCTTCACCAAACTTCACCAGAAAAATAACAGATAGTGAGTGCTCTAACTTGGTTGTCACACCTTCAGCTGTCACTTTGTTCAACCTGTATCTTAAACAGGTTTCTTTTGGCTTCTCTTGGCATCACTCATACAGAAACACAATGTGCCATCAGCAAGAACTAATGATAAAAGTTTATGGTTCTGTGCTGGAAGTGTACTTCTCTCCAATGCTCATATGAAGAGCAAAAAAATGGCTCAGTGGCCCTAGCCATATTTAGGATAAAGACCAAAAGCTCTGCAAAGCCATCAGTTGGTAGGTACCACAGTGAGTCTTCAGTAAAACAGAGGTCTTCAGGGAATAAAATTAACTCCAAAGGCTTTTCCCTCTTTCCTGTTTCCTGATGCTGAAGTGTTCAACAACCCCATCTAATATTAAAAAAACATACATTTTATATGGGTCTTTTTCATTCATTTCTAGCTACATCCCTTGATAATCACTAAGTCATCCAGGGAGAATTATCTCACTGTACATATCCTCCTTCTTAAGACCTGCCAAAAGATTAATTTTCTCCAGAGAAAAGGAATTCCATAGCTTCATTACATCTATGTAAAGCAGAAAACCACTTTCCTTCAAAAGACAGGATAATTAAAATACATTTTCAGCATTTGTGTGAAAAAGAGAAAAGTTTTAAGTAAAAGTTCTATCCGGGTGAAAACTAAAATGCATGCAAGGTTTTAAAGTTACTCATTGCATTAACTTCATGTAGACCACAGGTTAATCATGAACTTCACTTCTTTGCATAACGAGGGATGGATAACACTAAAAACAAAACCAAACCACCAACCTCCTTCACAGTGTATAGCTAGAAGAGAACTGCCTGACAGAAGAAAGAGCTGGGAGCAGACAACTTTCCAGAAGTTTCAGAAACATCGGGGCAGTCATTGCAATGTCCTGAAGCTACCAACAGGATAGTGTACGAGGCTAACTTACAAGCATTTTCATGCTGAATCTAACAGTGAGAAAAAACTTACCAGAGGATAAAAAAGGAGAGAAAATAGACTGCAAAAGCATTCAGATGATGGAGCTTTACTCTCCATACGTTGCAATAGTCTTTTTACCAGGGGCCTTTCCTGGTGTGCTGCCCCTCCAAAGCACTCAAAAGTTCTGTCTTCTTTGCCTGTCCTATTACCCTAATGTCATATCTATAGTTACGAATGTGCTGACGATCAAGTGTATTTCAAATAAAGTACCACCAGAAAGTACAACATCTATTGCAGATCTGGAATAAATTTTCTGACAAGAACATTTCTCAGTTAAGTCCCATTCGAGTCTCCGAGTTCATTCCTATAGACTGAGTATTGATTGCTTATTACCCCAAGACAAAATAAAAATCTATTTACCGATAGGTTCAAAATTGGCTGAAGTTTTGAAACATGGTGTTATTTATAAATGAATGGATTTCTCCACCTTGAGTTAAAATCAGCATGTCTGACCAACATGGTAATTAGTAACTGTTAGAATACCCAGTTTTGCTCTGAAATAGCCCTGGACACAGAATTAATTCAATGCTGGCTGCATGAAGAGCATTTCTTCTGTAGTTTAGTGTGTCGGGTGCTGAAAGGTTGTACTGGACCAAGTTGTGAGTACACCCTCCATTCAATGGAGGAAATATAAGGATGTTAACAGACGTGCAGGGAGGGACACTTGGAAGTCTCTGTATGCTTTTCATTTCTACCCTGTTGCCTCTGTGGCAAGTGCCAACTCACGTGTTAGAAGTGGCAGCTAAGGCTTCTTGCCATATGCCAGCCCATTTCAGTGATTTTGTCTGCATGTGTTTGCATGTGTATTCATATGCATATATGCATACATGTGCAAATGACGTAAGGTCAGCGTTCATGCCAGATGCTGAAAGCAGTCAGCGTGGAGGAGGGAGAGATTCATAACTTTGACTCCTTTGAACTCAAATTAAACGTGAAAATGAGTGGTTGCTTGAAATGGATTTGTCAAAATAGCCAGAGGGGGTTTGGTCCTCATCACTCGTCTTTGAGTGGCTTATGGACAACTAAATCCCTTGGCTCCTTTGAAAATCCCAAATTTAAAGGATATTTTTTTAGAGCTAGCAATGAGACTCGGTGCCACTGACATACTTCTGAGAAATTGGCGTCGGGAGCCTTCAATCTGATTAGTTACACAGGTACTTGTGAAATTGCCTTATACCAAAGCCTTAAAAAAATTTACAGGATATATTTCAATGCTGAGAGAAATCATCATGGTGAGAAATACATTGTGCCAACAGGAAAAAACGAAGTCAATATCCCCCTGCCTTCATATCTAGGCAATGTGCCTATCCAAGTATTTTCTGTAAATTTAGAATAAATTTAAAAGGTTTAAGGGCATGCGGTTGTATCATCATTTTTTAAGGCAGCCAAATTAATTCTTTCATGCAGTACTTAAACCTAATGGAGATTGACTGTCCTGTTTTCCTATTGTAATGATGTGTACCGAGTTGAAAATGAAGATGTTGGAGGATAAAAAATAGTGCTGTGACTGCTATTGATTAGCTGTCTTGTTTGCTTCATTGTTCAGGCTCCGTTGGCCTCTTGGGCAGAAGGACACCAAAGTATAACATCCCTGACATTTTCCTGAAAAGATGCATGCCTTAAAAGTGACAGCTTTACTTAAAAAATACAGTTTTGATGTATAAGTGCAGTAGTTTTAGCTGAAAGGATTCTGATGGATTAGGACAGACAAAGAGGAAGATTTCTGAAACATACCTCAGGTCAGCCCTGTATCGAGAATAGATTTAATAGCAAGTGCCTTACATGATGATGACACTTCTAGTGTCTCTGCATTTCAGTGTGTGTAGGAATGAGCAAGAAAAGCTGAGTTTATCTTTAAAGACAGAGTGATTATATTGTTCTGACTAATGTGCTCAACTTCCATTAATGTCTTTGAGTGGTCATGAATTCCAGAAGACACGACCGTGTGTGCCAAAGAAGAAAGTGGCCCTCGAATGAATACGTAATTTTATCCAAAATATGTTTCGAAGCTCGTATATAGATTGTGTTTCACACTCTTTGGGCAATAGGCTATTTGGTACTACTTTGCTTACACTCTTGCCTGTTTTTTATGTGAACTAGTTGGTACGAGAGTCATAAAATTAAATTTATAAAACCAATTAAGTTTAATTACATGCGTATGAATTTAATACGCATCAAGGTATATAATCAAATATGGCTTTTATACAGAAAACAATTATTTACCTAACAGTCTGTCAAGGTATTTAAAGGAGTCAAGTACACTAAGGGGTTTCATGCATCACCTTTAATGACATGCATGAACATAGGAGCATGACTGTAGGGCTGGGCTGCAGCCAACAGTAGAAATGCTTCTGCTTTTCTCAGTGTTATGCTAAAAAAGGCCAGACTCTGCCACACATACTGTCACATCTGGGAGAAAATGGGTTTGCTCAGTGAATGACCTGTAGCTCACTAGAGGTGGAGATATTAGTGACTTGATTTGCTAATGACTTTGTGGCAAAACTATGCTTTTATTAAATCCTGTAACTGGTTTGCAAAATCCTGGGCAATCCATTAGGCACTAAGTTGAAGACATTGGGAGAAAAATGAGGTTTCCAGTGTAGTTCATCTGGAGGCATTGTAGCACCGATCTGACTCTTCCTGTCCTCTCTTCCTGTGCACCTGAGAGTAAGCCCAAGCCCTAACTTAATCATCATCCATGCTTTAGAATGGTCCTGCCTTCACAGAGCACATCTAGCCCTGCTGGTTTCTTGGTGTAGTGTTTCTTGTCTCCGGGCTCACAGCAAGGTCTTATTCTGCTGTTGCAAAGCCCTCTCACAATGACCGACCATCTTCCATTTCTCTATGTCATCCTGTTTCTTGTCTACCGGGTCAAATTTACATTTCTTTTCCCCTTCAAAGCCACTGAGAAATCTGTTCCCACCCTCTTCTCCATCCTTGTCTCCCATGGGACTTGTTGCTTTGCTCCAGCAGGGACACTGAGTCTCCTGCCCTTCTCCCTGCCACCACGGACAATGGGCATCTCTGCTGAAATGACCCACAAGATCACCCCTCTTATTCAAGATCTCCAAGGAACTTATCTAGCCTACAGCACCCACTGGAGATGTTTACTCAATTAAAGTAAACTCTAAAAAGCCTGGCATATCTGAGCCCATTGACAGTGCACTCAGTTCTCTGGTACACTTTGTTCCTCTCAATGCGTGGTGCTCCCTGTGTCTTTTTTAATGGCAAAGTGTTTTGAGGACAGAACCTGCTTCTTGCCTTCTGCTTACTGACCTCTCCAGTTAGAACAGAATTAGCTGAAAATGGTGCTCTCAGAAGTAGTAGCTCAGTTTTGGCAATGGCAATCTTAATGACAATATTAATTTCTTTCTCATTAGAATTCTGAATCATAATTTGATGTTTCATTATATAGAATCAGTGAATGGTAGGGGTTGGAAGGGACCTCTGGAGATCATTGAGTGCAACCCCCCAGTCAGAGAAGGATCACCCAGGGCAGACCACAAAGGTGGGTCTTGAAAGTCCCCAGAGAAGGAGACTCCACAGCCTCCCTGGGCTGCTTGTTCCAGGCTCTGTCACCCTCACAGTGAAGAAGATTTTCCTCATGTTGAGGTGGAACTTCCTGTGTTTCACCTTCCTTCCATTATCCTTCATTCCGTCACAGGGCACCACTGACAAGAGCCTGGCCCCTTTTACTTGACACCCACCCTGCAGAGATTTGTAACCATTCATAAGATCCCCATAAGGTCATGAATTGTTTCTCAAATGCTGAAGCTTGTATTTTTGGCTGAACTAAGAACCACCATGACCATGAATATATGTGCTCATACAATTACTCATCTAAGAATCTTTGATGGATATAGAGTAGACACAATGAAAATGGGATGTGTAGACAGAAACCATGTTAAAATTATTTCAAGGAATATATTACCAGACATCATTTATCACTGAATTTACTACATGTGAATTATTTGTAGCAGAACCTCTGTTTTTAATCCGGTGAGCCCTCATTCTGCTTCTAAAACTTAAAGTACAGGACAAAAAGCAGTGAGGAGTCTGATATATCCATTGTCCATTTGTATCCTGAGGCACTCTCAAACATCTGCTTCTTCTTCAGCATTGACAGTTTGCCAATTCTTGCAGGGTTCTGCTTCTAACTCCTTTGTGCTCTACAAGTATATTCAGAGAAGGTTTGTACCTTCCAGTATAACAAAAACTGTTAGACTGCACTATATAAAGATTTTTTTTTCTTCTTGCTCCCTCTCCTTCCAAATTCTTTTTGTACTAGTTATTTTTTGAGCCTGTACAGTCTAGAAAGCCCTGGAGTGAATGGAGGAGATGTAGCTATAACGCTGCCGGAGTCAGACTCACACGTAGCTCCCAAACAGCAAGCAGCAGCAAATGAAACCAGCTGAGGAACAGGATGCGTGTGCTCAAGGGAGATGAGAACATTTTACACAGATGAGCTTAATTCTTCTGCTTCCTTTGTGTTTTGATCTTTTTCATTTCCATCATTGCTGTCAACATTGTCATCATTGTCAACGAGATGAATCCTACAAGGATATCTCCCCTTTGCCGACCCGATGCCATCAGCCTCCCGTCCTGTCATTTCCTTAAGAAGGTCTGTTTGTGCCTGTCACTGCTGATCTTGGAGCACTGCTGAAGCCTGGAGTGATTCGATGATTGCCAACCCCTTCACAAAGTCCCTGTGTCCTTTGGTAGCCATTGATTGTCCACCCCCAAATACCAGGGAAGCATCTGGAGCTGAAGCAAGGTGAACAGAGGTTGGGGGTGAGGCATTAACAAATATTGGCAAACCCGACATAATCATTCCTGATTTTGTTCTCCTCCTTAATTTGAAGCAATTGATAAAACCCTCAAACTACAGCATGCCAGCCTCCTGCTGTCCAGACAACAGCTCCTCCTCAGCCTCAGCCTTTCTTTGTTGCTGATGGTCTCTGGCCCATCATGGAAAATGTGATGCCTTGGGGTTTCACCTTGCCACTGAGCCATCCTAGACATGCTGATGGCAACTGCCACCCGAGGGTAATCCAATCCATCATTAGCCCTTCCTTACTGTAGCTAGCACGAGTGGCATGCAGCCAGGAGCTGGAGGCTGTTTTGTAGCTGTGGACTGCGATTTTCATGGTGCCTGAATTAGCAACAGCACCATCATTTCAAATTCAGTGACCATCTTCTTGCATTCTACCTCACTTACAGAAGTGAAAAGTAAGAAGCAAAACAGTCCACTGTTTGTCAGGACCATACCCGAGTCCCAGCACATTTATTTTGGAGGTTTTAGAAGGCTGCAGGTGCCAAGGAAGAGCAGAGACTTCAAATTCTGTGTGGCACCCATAGCTAACCTTCAGGTAGCCTCTCCATCCGCTGAAGAAAGTCAGGAAGACTCAAGGGCAGATCAGTCCTCCAGCTCCACTTTTCCTTTGTTGCTATTTCTGTCAGATTTTAAAAATCAGATGCAAAATGGTAGAAATAAATCAATAAATAAACTGCTTCAATGCCTCGCCCTGTTCATTTTGAAGTATGCGGTTCAAATTGTGGCACTGTGGATGAACTTTTAAATAGTGAATCTACAGTATTCTTTTAACGCTGTGATGAAATGCATAATCTCACTGCTTTCTGGTTAGAGTCAGAATAAAGAATTGCCATTGCTTACTTTCTCTTTTCCAACTTCTTGGGTGGCCTAAGGTCTAACAGGAATATTTCTGGAGCCCGCGTTCCTTCTTTGTGCTTTGGTTTTGGACAACACTTGAGAGACTGTGGTTGGCAGCAGCATATAGGATCCATGGATCTGTATTTGGATTGTAACATAAAAAATAAAGAGGCAATAGTAGGTGCTTAAATAGATCAGTGGTTATAAAAAGGATAGTTAGCCAAAATGCAGGTGTGTTGTTCACATGCAAGCACGTGAAAGGCAGACTTCTCATGCGGTAGCTCCTCTGTGTTTGAAGCCTGGGCAAGCAAAGCATCAACTCAAGATAGCTTTTGCATCATGCTGCTATTTCCTCCAAGTTGAGTATATCTGAAGTATTTTCAAATACATTTTCAGCTTCAGCAACTTATTCTGCAGGCAAACGGTCTGTCCTTAATTTGTAAATTACTGTCTTCATTTATAAACTGTACTGTACCAATTTATTTTTATCAATCACTGCCGTTGTGAATGCCGGTCTGATTTCTGAATCAGCACTCAAAGCTAGATGATAGATGGTTTATTAAGTTCTCTCAGCTAGGGTTCATGATGCTTAATTTTCTTAAGTGATAATATTTCATATCATAATCTTGATCTTTTTTTTCCCCTTCTTTCTGCTTAGTGGAGTTTAACCTAATTACACGTATGGTCTCTTTGAACAGTTGCATTGTGGAGACACCACTGAACTTCCATAAATCACCATTTTAACTTTTTTAGGAGAAACCCTTCAAAAGGTCACCTGTCAGCAAAGATATTCTAGCTAAAAGTCGTAACACTTAACCCCGTCTTTTGGTTCTCTTTACTCAATTACATCAGTGAATCACTCATCTCTCTCTGGGTTTGCAATAAAAGCAGCATTGGTCTAGGGCCATTTTTTGGATCCCTGGCAGCAAGACACTGTACATGTACTACCTCTTTCACAGCTGGATGGTTTCATTGTAACCCCTGGTGTCTCTCTCCAACATTTTGACCTCATAAAAGCATAATATCACTGAATGCTGCGATTTTATGTAATTTATTCTGAAGATTGTGGCTTTTAAATCTTCCATATGCAGTTTAATAACAGCATTATTGTCATCAGGCAAACTTTTCTCTCCCTGTTAAAATTTTCATCTTCATTTTGCACACACAGGATCATGTATACACACAAAATAAGCTGAAGATGATTTACAGAAGCATTAGAGAAAGGGAAAGAAGGGAACAGGCAGAGAGCAAGATAACTGAAGACTAATCATGCCAAAACCAGACATGCTTTTGCTGTTTTTTCTCATTCCTGTTACATTTTTGTTTGGATTGGCTCCAGAGAAGCCCTGTTCCTTGTCGCTCTTGTTGCTCTGTGTGTGCTCATGCATAAATTCAGGTCAAGTATGAAACCTTTTTTCTGCATTCCTGGTAAGAATGTATAATGTCCTTATCAACAGATAACAAGAAATCTGGACTAATTTAGCTCATGACCCTGTATTTTTTTTTTTTCCTTTTTCTGTCATTACCAAAAATATGGTGTTTGCTTAGTTATTAATGTATTCTGTTCTGTAAATTAGAGCTGCTTGAAATTTCTACTAATCCTTTTCCATTGAGGGTTTCCCTCCACTAAGTGATGCTGAATAAAACAAAAACCACATGCATGCCCAGGTTTCTGAGATTTTCCAGATCAAATATAATTTAAGGGGCACAATATTTTTAAATGAGGCTTGGTTTTGGTTTGGTTTTTGGTTTTTTTTTTTTTTTTTCAAATTGCTGTACCAAAAGCACCAATGAATAAACAATGTTTACTGAAAATATGCTTTGCTGAACTCAGCCATTAAAGTATACAAGGGCTAAGGGGTTATTTTGCAATGAAAGAATGAACCAATATATAAGGATAAAAGTAGAAAAATGGTTTAATGCACAGCACAAAGATGTTTTTGAATGAATCAGTCTTTGCTATTTAATTTACATTTTGAGGGCTCATTAGGATGATGAATGACACTGCTGGAGAATAAAACATACTTCCTGAACAAAAGAAAATCTCTGTAGCCTAATAACATTTTATGCCAGCACTTACATTTGTCAGAAGTGGATGCTATTTATCCCTATGATTATTTAAAAATCATTTTTATTGTCCTTTGTGCTGTGTCCTCTTCTGGGAATTTTAATTCAGAGTTTGACACCTACTTATTAACTTCCATGAAGTATGGAGTACAAAGGCTTATACTATATAAAGAATTCTAACCAGCCATGTTTATATTGCCTGCAGCTGTATACAAATTAGCTGAGTTTGGATTCATTTCTCTTAGAAATGGAAAAAAAAAAAAAAAAAAAAAAAATTGAGTTGTGTAACCTTTACTATTTCAGCAAAGTAAATGTGAGTTGAGTGTAGCTGACCTGAGCATACCAGGAGACAGCAGTAAGTCAAAAGAGCAGAGAGGAGGAATTTATGGCATTAATGCTATGAATTAGGAATCTCTGCAAGTTGAAAACTTTCCATTTCATGCCTCCTCCTTCCTTCTCTGGAAGGATGAGGGTGAAAGAAGAATGTTAATGTTTCAAAATCCAAGTCCATTCACTCCTGTAAATAATTACTTATTGTCTTGCCTTCTCCAGTGCTTATACATGTCTACATATTCTAGAGTCAAAGGTATGCAAATACCAGAAAACAGCCTATCTCTGGGAGAATGTCAAAATATTTTGGTCAATTATACACTATTACAGTAATTGTATTTTTATGGTTTGTCTTAGAAGACACACTGCTTTTGTATCAAACATTAGAGTATAGGGACTATGGAGTGCAAACCATCATTTCACCTATGTTCCCTCTTCCGCTCTTCCTGCAGTAGGTCTGCTCAGTGAGAAGTGATATCCGACCTTAAGGGTGGAACAAGTCAAAGATTTCATTTGCCTTGCTAGGGGCACCAGTTGCTCAGCTAGCTTTTCAGGACAGCATGTAAAACAAGATGACATACATTGCTATATTCATTGGGAGGTGAGGCGAGAACATTTGATCTTGGTTTTGTTCCCCCTTACAAAGCCATCCTCCACACCTTTCAGGAAGTCCAACAGGAGAGTAAAGCAGGTAAAAGTATTTCCTTACATCTGATTCTACAGATTCTTCTATTGCTTTTTCCATGTGCTAGGTGTTGCTGATCATCTGGTGCACAAGATCCTAATTTTGGTTATCTTCTTGATTTCTGAAGGAATTACTCATCAGCCACCAATATATGCCATAGATTTCTACTGTTTTCCTTTGTGGGCAAACAAATTCTGAGAACTTTTTGTAACAGTGTGACCTGACTGTGTCGAGGTAATCGATGGGCAGACAGAAACGTTTTGCTATTTTTCCTCCCAAAGCATGCTAGAGGTATTCCTGGGCACCAATGTCAGACTGCTGCTGCTTGAAGAGCTGCCACTGAGTCCTTGTAAACTTCCTCTTGGTGACAGCCCATCTCTGGACCCACATGATGTGAGCGAAAGCCTTGGGGACAGTGCTCCAGCATACATCGTGCCCTGGCTCCCATGTCATGAAGGACTGACTCTGAATAATCAGCTGAAAGCTTGCAGGCTTCAGTTGGAAAAGCAGGAGTCTTGCGGATAGGCCTGTTTGTTTTCACCCATTTTAGGTTTTTAAAGGTTTTTTTAGGGTTTGTTAGAACTTTTTTCAGTTGATACCCTAATTTTCTGGACTAACTACATTCTGCCTCCCCAAAATACTTCCAACCCCATAGACTATAAAATGTTATCCTTCCTAAAGTATATATAGTGTTGCCCATATAAAATACCTCCATTCCATATCTAGCTCTACAGATCTCACTACATGTCCAGATGTACTGTATTACATAGGCATTTGTTTACAAACTTGTTTCTGACTCTGTGCTTAGAAAGTGCTCTACAAGCCTTCATGGTAATGTGCACGCATGCAAAATGCAGATTATTGCAGACTGTTTTCCATCAGGACATCCCCAATTTAATCCTCAAAAGGCAGGATAGGCCACTTTCAAAAGTCACATCTTTTCTGTTGGTAGCAGTGATTGAGCTCCGGACAGCGAGAAGAGACAGATACTGGGTGACTTTGGGTATGTTCACATGGCAGTCTCTGCTGTGGTTAGTGCCTGTTATAGACCGAGAGGTCTGACACACAGGTGGGCACAGCTGAAGAGCTCCTGCCTCTGCTGTAGGGATCTAGCAACTGTTTATGCAGCGGCAGCGGCAACTGCATGACTGTAAATTGCCAAAATCAGTGCTAGTTTATTTTAATATGCCAGACTGTAAACTGTAGCAATTCAGCAGCTGCTATGCAAGCAGAGACCTCCAAGAGAGTATCGGTACAGAGAGATAAGGATGGAAAAGTAAGCCTGGCTTCTGCCTCATTCTTGCTGGGTTTTTTTTTTCTTCTTTAGCTTAGAGGTACAGATATTCTGGGTGGCAAATGAATCAAGATCAGGCTTTTGCAAAGGCGGTCTCTTGCTTTTGTAACTAGGAACAAGTAAACCCATTGTTGCCTTGTATCTAGAGTTTATATATAGTGCCATCAACGAGGTAGTTGGAGCAGTGAGCAAGCAGTAACTGTTACTCTCCTGTGGCTGAGATTCCAAGCACAGGTGATTTGTGCAGATGGGCTGCTGTGCTGATACAGTCCCCAGGGATTAAGTGGTACAGGCATTCAGCCCATAGCTGTTCACCAATTTCCCATCTGCAGGCATTTAAAATCCTATTGTGCGGAGAGTATAAAAGCATATAAAATTTAAATTAGATGGGGACTGCCCTTTAGTCTTGGTTTTCCACCAGCGTTACGGCGGAGTCAACAGTGACAAGCCAGTGCCTGACTGCCAGGGCTGTGCCTTCCTATGCACAGGAACAGCTGAAAGTCTTTGTCTGCAGCCCTTGGTAGAGTACCTTGTTTCATAGCACAATTCCAGCAGAAAAAAAGAATCATGAAAAAGACAGGGTTTTGCCAAGAGCGCTTCATTCCGTTCCTTCTGAAGTACCTGTTGCTGCAAGTGGTACAGCAGAATCCATGTTTTGGTGGGGCTTCCTCATCCTCTGCCAGCCCTGGTATTGAGTTGGGCTGCAGGTGACGTAAAGCATCATATGCAGATAGGAGATTGAGGAAATGCTGATGGAAGTATGATTGGGGAAAAAGAGACAGAAAGCTGAAGGAAGCCCTTAAAATATGCATAGCCTTTTACATCTTCGTTTTTCTCTGGCATTATTACATGGCAATATGGGGGCACAGTTATTAGAATCAGAGCCCAAGAGCATCTTTGCCCTTCTCTTCTCTCCAAAAACAACCGGCACCTGAAAGTCCAAGCCCTTCACCAAATGGTTAATTCTTAGGGGAATGAGCCACTCATCATTCCTTTCATAAACAAACAAATAAATAAAAGATACAAGGATTTGATCTGTTTAATGTGCATTCTCTGAAAACCAGAGTGCAGACTAAACATAGTAATCTGATGATTACAAATTATTCAGCCCTATAAACAAAGCATGACAATTGATGACAATGTGGTATCGTATATCCTCAATGCAGAGCATCCTTTCTCATACAAAACAGTGTGGAGTATTTCAAGCCCATAACAAATACATTTAATTCAGATCGCTGCGAAACAATATGTGTTTCTCTGTTTCTAATGCTGTATACAAAAGCCAGCCAAGATCTTTTTGTGGTTTGTGCATTCTATTCATTTATGCTGCCAATTGTGCTTCCTATTCTGGTATTCTGATTTTGAAAACCAAGATTTAATGTTATGTTGAGCAATGTTTGACGCATGCATGTCTTAAAATGATAGGAGATGGTTTATAAAGTAAATTGTGAGACCTTAATATAATTCCTGAGTCTCAGATAGATTTTTATCTCGCCGGTTAAAGTATTGATCACAACCCTTATATTCTATTGGCAGCTTGTTATGCGAGGCAAATCAGCTGCCATTGTTACCGATGCTGAAAATCTCTGTGAGTAACCCGTGATAGGTTTATTACATAGGAAGCTTTGATCCTCAGGACTCAACTAAGATATTCAAAGTTCTTGTAAAGGTGTCTTAGAGTCTGCAATACAAATTCAGATGTCTGCTGTCAAATGACTCCTATTCAGCAAACCCATACGAGCCACCTTTGAAAGTGAAACAGCAAGATGACACCATTCATAGCTCGACTTTTGGAGAGGTCTTTGTGCTCCCCTGCCTTTCAGTACCTGACAACTTGTTCCAGGCCATATCAAAGTTGCATAACAGAATTTGTAAAAAGCTACACAGAAGGGTTTAATGTGTTGAGAACAAATAACTTCTTTGTTGATATCCACTGCCAGATCAAAGAGATGGAGGGTAATAGGCCCAGGACTGCATTACCTTCAGTTACACTGGGGAACAAAAGAATGAAATAAAACAGTGAAAGGCAGCAGAGAACAATAAAAAAAGGAAAATACTAACAAGTTTAAAGGATTCAACATCCTGAAACATGAATAAAAGCCACAGAAATAAACTCATCAAGATCCCATAACAAAAGGGAAGCATGTGGCTTCTCGGCTCAAAGGCTTTCCAACTGTACTCCTGTTTTCTCTACATGTTGTTGTAATTTGGGGTGCCACAAGACCTTCCAGTCTCTACAGGGACAAAGAGCTGCCTCTGCCACTTGAAAAATGCAGATTTGTTGTACTTGACCTAGATGGAAATATCTGTGAGCTCTAGCAGGATTAGAGGTTTTCTCTCCATTTAGGCTTCCATTTAAAATGCAGTGGGGCTACACTGAACACTCCTTCCTCCAGAGACAAAATAAACCTGGTTTTAAGTGTGAAGATTGCCTCATCTGTTTGAAAACATAAAAACAGAAGTCCAGAAGGCGGCTCACCTTTCTGAATAAAAGCAGTGAAAGATTTGGAAATCAAACCCAAAGCTTTCTGACAAAATTCACGAACACCTCTCATGCAGCCCAGTACTGGTTTTTGCTGCAACCCAGTAAAAACAATACTATCACTGCCCATTTCTTCCTTTTATTTCTCCCCACTGTACTGTGTGCTACATGTATGCGAATGCTGGTGCACACAGGATTTAAAATGATTTTTGGCAGTAAGGCTGTTGGGAGAGCAGTTCTCTGTAGGCACCAGCCAGAGCTTTGCTGTCCATGCACTAGGCATGCCCCTATGGTGCTGCACTGGTATAAACTGACTTGTTGCTCATTTTCTCTATTAAAAAGAAAGCTGTTTGTGAAACAGTAAAAAAGTGGTTAGTGTCCCCAAGTAACGTGGCCAATAGTCATGGTTTGTACAGTTTTGTATTTCTGAGTTTTGTAATTGGTGCTCCACTTGCTGTGTGGGAGAGCTCAGTGAAAAGAGGTGGGAATGGGCAGATGTCTGTTCTGCTGGAAGATCAAGCAAACTCTCTCAAAGACACAACATCTGGGAAAGCTGAGGACCGTTTTTCTCTCTGCTTTGTGTGTTTCAGTGTTACTTGTAACAGCAACAGAAAAATAAGAAAGCATTGTGGCTTTCAGATGCAATATACCCCTTAAGAGAGGATAACCTGAGAATATATGGAAAGAAAAGTGAAAGCCAAAAGAGAAAGGACTGAGATCATTTTAAGCCAACCTTTTGTCCTCCAAGCCTGAGGGACCAGTGTGGCTTTCATCAAAAAAATATTAACTAGTCATGGATGACTACTGGGGAGCTACCTACAACCTTCCCCAAACCTGGGACGTCATTTAACCTCCTGCTTCTGGTCTTGTGGTTGCCCAAACTGTCAGGGAGACCACAGGAAAGTGGGGATGAGTGCTGGGCAGCTGCCACTCCTTGGGGCAGATGGTTTTACAGATGTGAAGGCATCCTGACTTCTGGAGGTAAATCCCCTGCAAGATGTTGGTAGGATTTGGGAAGGGCACAACAGGAGAAATAAGGAAGGTATTTTTCTACTCTGCAACTTTATAGATTTACAGAATTTATTGATTCCCATATTAAGGCCACAGTTGATAAGATTTGAAACTTTCTTGGTTGGTTTGGGCATTTTCAGGTAAATTTTGCAGAGGGATTTTGTATGGTGTGTACATACATACACATGTGCACCTTGATATATGCATGGTGTCATGTACATTCTTAACTGGAAGGAGCTTATGTGTCTGAGCCTTAAGATGTCACAGCACTGACATTTTATTTGAAATTTTACTTGTCCTGTTAACTCTGCAAAACCTTTAGAGAGAACTATTCTCAGTAGCTTTGCAGTGAGTGTCTTTCCATCAGTCTGTGGGTGACCACAGTACAGCTGGATTTTTCTTTTGACTTTCAGGAACGCTGAGAGCACAATAAAGATCTGCCAAGATTTTCTCTGCAGCTCAGAGAATTGTACTATTTTTTCAACTACCACGTGGATTTTAAGAGAATCCACTTGAGCTAACCAGAGGTGTCAAGGGATTGCTTCAAAGATGCACAATTTCATTGATAAAGCTTTGAGTTTCCAGTAGCAAATTATATCCCTCTTGGGCAAATTGGTGTCCAGGTCATAACTGCCATGACCAGAAGATGTTTTTGCACTCTTACCAATGAGATAGAGCAGTCATTCTCAAACCAGTGGATATGATGCTCTGTTCCTTACACATAATAGTCTTTTTAAAAAAAAAGCAAACCTCCCAATCCCAATCCCTATTTTCCATGAAAGAATTGTATTTTGTGCAAATCAAGGAAAGTACTGCAATGTAAGAGTCTCTGGCCAAAATGAATTCACTTTTAAATCACGATCTAAAAAAGAAAAGGTATATGCATCAGCTGTGCCCAGACAAGGCAGAAAAAGTGGTTTCTCTGTGGATTTCCAAACAGGTTGTTTAACTCTGCTGACTTTATCACCAGGTGCTCCCTGGTCTGCCTGTACTTCAGACCTGCTCCATCAAGGGTTCTTGATGATTGCTGCCCTTGCAAAAGCAGTTACAGTGAAAGGATGAGATTTATCTTGCTGGGGAGGACACGCTGTCAAGCCAAAACTGTCAGATGTTGCTGACATCCTTGGCTAGGAAAAGGCTTTAGTAGAAAGCCAAATGTTACTCTGATCTCCAGATCATGGTGGTTTTTACCTGTTAAGTCTAGATCAGGTCTCAGTCTCTTTCTGATTTTCAGCAATAGGGATTAATGAGAGGTTGTTTCTCCCTAGGAAACGGGTTTCTTCGGCTCTGTGTATCTGCCTATCATGAGAAACAGTCCAGTGTTACCTTCTGGAGATACAGGCTGCTGCTCAGTGTTTTGGGCTCTTGGCTGCCACATGAAAGTACTATGATCTTCTTTTTTCCCTCTGTGAAAACCAGTCCCTCTTTGGCCCTAATCTTTGAGTGAGATACTGGGTAGAGCTACATCTTTGTCACCCATCCTGTCAGAAAACACTCTTGTTTTCTTGGTGCCATCCTCATCCTTGTTAACAGCATGGTCACCCAGATTTTTAATAGCATTTCAATGTTAGTACCTTACCTTTTGACTTGGTAGAGATATTCAGATGATCTTTTATGAATTCTGAATTCCTCATGCCTGGCTCCACTTCTTATTCCCTCCACCACTACCCAAAGGGTAGATTATTCCCCATGAGCCACTTCTAAATGGATGTAAGTAGGCTTTGAGGAACGCCTGATAGATGTTACTCTTTCCATCGAACACTCATGTATAGGATAGGGGCTTTCTTCCATCAGGGGCCTTTTGTGGGAAAGCTTTCTGCAGAGTTGTGCAGTGTAAAACCTTCTATCTATAAGAGGTTTAACCCTTCCTTCGTGATAGTTTGCAATCACATAACCTTTAGCTCAGTGGGAATGAATACCAATTATCATTTATAAACAGTTCCTCTCATTATGCGCCTATTTATGGCATCTTTTATAGCTTGCTAATTACAAGCACACAAAACAGAAATGTTTGGAGTTAAATAATGTAAACAGGGATGTAATTGATTTTCATGTAGAATAGTTTTTATTGATTTATTGTTAATTAACATTTTTAAAGGATCTCTTGGCAAAATAATCCATTTAATTTATTCAATATTATCTAGCTGATGGCAAATTCATATTAAAACGTCACAAAAAAGATGAACAGTTCCATAATACTTGTTTTTCCAACTGTTGCTGCTATCCAGATGTTATAGATTCTTCCCAAAGCAACACAGACAATATATTAAATACAATTGATTGCTCTCAGTCCAGGTCCTAGATGACAGTTGTCCACATCACTAAAAATACCACATTCCAGTTGACACTAATTGCAGCAAGGAGGACAAGCATCTTTGGGGGCGAAAAGTTGATCTCTATTGCTCCCAGGGCAGGGTCTTTGGGGCACCTGTTGAAGGACTGCATGGGCTGAGGGGAGAAGACCTGGTCTTCACTAAAAATTGCAAATCCAAAAGACTCTGGTGTCCATAATGGAAACTTTCCAACAAATAGACCACCGTGTTAAGGAAGCAGTCACTTAGTATGTTCAGAGCGTGCATACAGTGCTGCAGGTGATGTAGTATGCTGAAGGCATTTCCAGAGATCCCCACTGGCTTTTTCCAATTTTTGAGTGGGAAGAGGGTCTGTGGAATCTGTTCAGGGGGGCATCGAGAGCATTTGTTGTATGCCAGTTCCCTTCAGCTCCTGTTGACTTTACTGAAAGCTGAAGTCACTTACTCAGCACCTCCCAGGATCGAGCATATAGCAAGGAACAAAATTGAAAGTTGCAATCTTCATTATTACCATCCCATTATATTTTTCAAATGGGTAGCAAGAGAGTGTAATCACATCAGACCCTTTTTTTTCATTAGTGAAGAAAAACATTAATGTACTGTGACATGGTATTGATTTGATGCAATCAATCTTTCCCAATAACAATAAAACCTTTATATTTTATTAATAGAACAATGCAGTTCTTCTCCATTACAGCTCCCTTTTATTGTTCTGGGTCACAGTGTAATTCTGGCATGTTTGGATTTTTATTTTTATGAATATAATGTAAAAGCCTGTAAAATTGCTCCACTGATCTGCCAGTAGGTTTCATCTGAGGCTCCCAAGGATCTTTTATTAGATGAAATGTTGCCGCTGCAGATCCAGTCATTGATTGTTCGATGGCCCTTAGGGGTGGAGAGGATGGGAAGGTTTCAGACAGGTTCTTTCCCTTTAATTCTCTTGAGTTTTTTTCTGATGTGGACAGTGAGACCTGGACTCAGATCACCTCATCAGTTTGAAGTTGACCTCTCAACACAAGGCTGGACCTAGGACTTTTAAATCCCCTCCAAACTTGGCTGTAGATGCCTTAGTTCTGGTGGAGCTCTGAGAAGCCATCCAGACAGCAGCCCTTCAGCATCACCTCACTTTCTGACCCCAGGCTTTCCATGCTTAGTTCAGGTCAGGCGCTACATGGGCAGCTCTGGGGCAGACCCTGGACATGCAGTGGAGGAGTTACACTCTAACCTCATCTTCTTGATATTTCAAAACCAAAATAAACACAACAATATAGTGAATGTCTTTACTGACACTTCCACAGTAAATCCATCCTCATCTAGATGCCAGTATGAACCTCAGAGGTAGCATCCTTTCAGGTCTGCATATAGGGCCAACACAGCCTAAGGCTGGTGGTACACTGGATATAAACTCCTCTGCAGTCTACCTTCTTGGAGGCTCTGCTCTCCAGAAGCTGCTGTCCTGCCTTCTGAGCTGGCTGTCCTGAGCGAGTAGCACTCAAGAACAAAGCAGGTTCTTGTCTGATTAGCATCTGCTTTCTAGGGTGCACAGCAAGTCTAGCAGATCATTTGGTGTTTCTCACTATCTACATGTACTTTGGATTCATCTTCTGGAACAGGCTGCCCAGAGAGGTTGTGGAGTCTCCTTCTCCAAAGACTTTCAGAACCTGCATGGATCTGTTCCTGTGTGGGCTGCCTGGGGTGATCCTGCTCTGGCAGGGGGGGTTGGACTCGCTGATCTCCAGAGGTCTATGAGTCTATGATTCTTTGATTACCCAGAATGTCTTTCTGTTCCTGGCACAAGACTGGGGCATCATGATATTTCAGTTACAGTGAGACCCCCAGTTGGTGAGTGTAGCCAGGTACTTTCATTAAAGCAAAGCTAGAAGACTTTCCTCACTCTTTATTCCTTTTCTTGCTTGAGATAAAATCTTTGTTTATCTTTCTCCTCTTCCCTTTTGAACTAAGAACAATGTTGCAAGATCCCCTGGTAGGAAAAATAATCCCCATAATAAATATGAGGCCTCCATTTCAAAAGAGAATGGGCTTATTAAGGGTAACACTTTATTAACAGTCACTGTAAATTAGATGGATTTAATAACTAATTAGTGCAACACTTTCTGACACAGAGCTTGAGGAAAATTCAGCTGTTCATCTCCCTCTCCCTCCTGCACATCACCGTGTCTAAGGAAGTAAGTGGCTGCAATTCCTTGTAGTAAAAGCAAACCAGCTCTGACTTACAGCAACCCAAAGCGTGGGAGAAAACCACTGTATCACACAGACCTTGGCCACTGGCATTCCAAATTAGTAATAAGAAACAGCACAAGTGCAAAGTAAAGCTTTCAAATATCAGGAACATCAGAAAATGAAGGTTCCTGAGCCATCTCTTCATTTCTCTTTCCTTGACATAGTCCTACCCAGTTCAGCCCTGCTTGCCTGCATCCTTAGGGAGGGACCAGGAGCCTTCTCCATTTAAGAGCTGTGAAGTGCACCAGCGTTACTAATGAAATAAAGGGTGGTTGGTTGCCAACTGTTACTGCCTGAAGCTTCACTTTAGGCCCCAGGGGAAATTCTGCAGCCCCATGTTAAGCAATGCCTGTGCAGTGCAGGAGTGAGTGGAAGCATAGGGAGCTTCCAGGTAGCCCTGGAAGCATAGATAGCACCCGAAAGGTGGACACATGGTGACTGCTGCCATGCTGCTGGTTGCAGATTAGCGGTGTTCAAACACCAACACAGCCAGCCTGGCTCCTGCCAGGTGGAAGAGGCTCGGTATGTACCTCAACGTTACGGAGGTCTTAATCATGACTAATTTATACTGGACACAAAATCCAATAATTTCTGGAGACTTCATAAAAAAACACTCAGCCCAGCCCAAATAATAACAGCACCTAAAGCTCACGCCATAAAAATCTCTTACTCTAAAATGGAAACAGATACTTGAAGAAGATTTTTTTTTTTCCTTAACAGAAGGATTTGAAAGGATGGAGAAGTATCACAGATAGGCAATTCCTTTCAGAGGGCTTTCTTTATGTATCTCCATGTGAAAGCTCTTGGTAAGGGAAGAAAAAAATACAGTAATGCTCTGAAATAAAATTTGTACAGATGTAGCTTTTTTTGAAATTACATCCTGCTTCTCAAGACTTCGATGTAGCCTTGAGTCAGCCTTGTTTCTTACAGTGCTCTGTGCTTTGCATGGTAATTAGCTGCTCATGTTATCAGCGGCGCAATGCTCCCGGCTATTTCTTCAGCAGACGTGGCCGTTATCCTCAGCAGCAGCTCCTCGCATCTTCCTGCCACGTCGCACGTGTGTGCAGATGTTCGGCATCCTCCGGGCTGCACCGGCTGAGGGACGAAGGTAATGGGCATGGCGTTGAACAGGGAAGAGTCTGGAGCCCACTTCCCCTGACAGCTTCCCAAGACTTGCCAGCGTTTCACTGATGGTTCATTGGAGGTTCGGCGAGGCGAGTTTGTTATGACAGATTGCAAAATGCAAAGGGAGGCAAATGAGCTGGGTTCATCACTGTCAGAATAAATACAGGGAAGCAGCTCCTCAGCTTAGTTGGGAACAGCAGCCTCCAAACCTTTAATTATTATTTTTTTAAATTATGATTTTATTTTTTATTTTCTTTTTAAAAGATTTTTTTTAAGTAATGAAAACATTTCCTGCAGTAGCCTACCGTGGCTTGCATGCTCTCGAGAGGGTGGAGGGGCTGCTTTGCGCAGGGTGCCGGCGCTGCCGACACCAGCCTTGCGCGGGTGCTGTGTCACATGGCCGGCACCGACGCAATGTGGCTTGGCTCAGGCAGGTCCACCAATGCAAACAGCACATCCGAGTGCTCTGTGACGTTTCTTACCAGCAGGTAATGCATTCTCTTCTTTTACTTCAGAGTTCTACTAGCTTTTCATTTTTTTATAATAAAAATATTACCATGAAGTTAAATTCAGGTTGCCAGATTCCTGGGTAGTGCAGGTTCCTCTGTACTGGGAGTAGAGATGTAGTGGAGAAGAGTTTTTAAAGTGAGACTGAGGACTTTTCCATACCAACATCTACAGACACTTTCTGACATACCTTAGGTCTGCACAATACCATTCTGCATTGTGTTATGTGATATCATCACAAAAAATAAAAATAAATGCCCCAGGTCATATGAAATTGAAACGCTTGCTGTGTGCAGAGCATGGTCTCTTAACTTCCCCACCCATATTATAGAAAGTTTTATAGCTACGGTAACATAAGATCCTTACAAGTATTCAAAGAAAAAATAGATTAAGAAATGTGTACTTGGCACTCAAAAGATGAAGAACAAAAAGGAAAATATTGAGGTTTTTTCCAAATATTGTTTGTAGTTTTGTGTATCTTCTCTTCGTTTTCCCAGTTTTAGTTGTTATTTTTTTTTCCTCATGATGATAGAGAGGGATTTTGAGTAGTTTTATTTTACTCCCTGCCCAGAGATATGATGTGTTAGGGAGAACAGCTAAAAATTTAGTTCTGTGGTAATGGAAAGAGTAATTTCTTGCTGAGGAGTATTTGCAGACTTATTTCATTAGGAGGGATATTTAATTTCGCAACAGTAGCTTGTTTCTACACCTAGTCTGAAATAGCCTATTGCCAAATCTATCTTCAGTAGTTTTGTCTTCACGCAAAACCAGAGAGCATCATTTTTACATATGTTTAATATATTGTATAAAGCATAAGATGGTAGGTCACCTCATCCCTCCTTCTGTAAGATGACAATGGACTAGAGTAGTGAACTTGGGGTTGGGCAGTAAACTCAGTTGCTCTGTAAACAAGGCACTCCTGACAAGGACTTTGCACTTCCCACTGTTACTAATGGGATAACAAGTCATAGGCTGGGGCTTGGGGAAGGAAAGGGAGAAAATGGAGGGAAACCCACTGGGAGGAGAGAAATAAAAATGAGCTAATGTGAATTTTTAAATTTCGAAATATCCAGAGATATTTGTGGTGTTCCTCTCGTGTTAGCTTCGTCGGCAACACGAACTCTTGCACTTGCACCTCTGCTCCAGCGGCAGGAAGGTCGCACGCAGCATTGTGTGGCTCCTTGGGGGCAGCGCTGAGATCTGAACAGGGTTATCTGCTCAGGGCTGCAGCTTCTCTTCAGCATCCATACATCAGATATGAGTAATTCTCCAAAGGCTGAATTTATAGCGTGCTTAGTTCCTTTCCCTTTGAAACTGGTGGTGTAACTCTGGTGAGCTGTAAAACTGACGGACTGTGCTGCACCAAAAAGAGTTAATGCGATCCGTTTGTTTATCAATCAAGGGACATACTCAGCATAGATTTAGCAGGAGTGCTGACAATAAAGCACTTACGATTTTCTATGAATTGGCATGAAATAACAGCCGCAAAAAAATTAGGAAACACAAATTGTTCCCTTGCATATGCATGGCTGTTGTACTTCTGACCTTGATTACAGCGGGTAGGCTACAAGTGGCTGTGGATCCAGACCTCCTCAGTCACTCAGCTTGGGCTGGGGAGAGACAGCGACAGTGTCCAGGAGAAGGACTTGCACATACTGGCTAGTGCAATCATTTGGGTCTGGCATCCATTTTTGAAAGTGCCTCGTGTTTTCTTGGGTGCTCAAATACAGATTTCCAGGCGAAAACAGCTCAGCATTTTGGAAAAGCAAATTGCTTTGTTCCAGGTTGGCACCTGAAAACTCAGAACCTCCAGGTGTTTTTTGAAAATGAGAGGTGAAGATCAAACTCACCTCCCAGATAGCTCTTTGAGGACAGCATCAATCATATTGGTTTAGTTTTCATGCCCCCTTCCCACTTGGGAAGACCTCCCAGTCTCTGGCTTCCTGAGTTAGTTCCACAAAGGGAGGAAAACCTCCATTCTTTGGGAACAGGCAGCACATTTAGTGTGGTGAAGTAAATACCCAGAAAACTTGCTTGATGCAGCAGCCCCCTGTGCCTTGTGGAGAGCTGCAGGAGATAGGCACCCCCTCAGCATCAGTACCTCCATCCACGGTATGTCCTCTCCTCCCAGTTGTCCTAGGCAGCACAAGGGGATTGTGGGCAGGGTACGGGCAGGAAGGAGGGGGCATAAGTATGACAGACTGGTGCCTCACACTGCCTCAATTTTTCTGGCAGACGTTTGGGTCCTAATGAACAACCAAGCTGAGCGTGTAGGTGAGACACTGGCTGGATGGTTCCTCTGCCAGATCTCTCATTTCCGCTCTCCAGAGTGGCTCTGGAGGAAAACATACTATTCAGGAAAGCTGAATTCCCCTGTGTTCTCAGTCCCACAGCGTATGGGTGGATTTAGGGTCAGCATTTTAGGAGATTACAGCCTTCTCAGGACTGCTGTGCTGCCTAGCCCGTGCTCAGCGTTGCCTCCAGTGTTACAGCCTCAGTAGCTCTCCCCTGGGCATCGCAGGTGCCTCTACCCTATATGGTGTCATATGCAGTGCCACTGCAGAGTCTTTCCTGCACGAAAGGGTGCAGAGAATTGTAATTTCTTTACCATAAATAAATGCACATATAGTATCTACATACATGCCATGATTGTTTTGCTTGTGCTCATACACAGTATCACCGCACCAGTTTGGTGTAAACAAAATCCTATGAATTTAGAGAAATATGTTGCAGTTGTATGTTAACACTGCAAATATCACATCTTCCTGTAGTGCTTGCAGGGAATAATTTGAGAATTTTAAGCAGTGCAACTTTTCAGATGCTGAAAAGACTTGGCCTCATTTTGAAACTGTATTAGGGGTTAGAATATATTTAATGTGACAACCATGTCCTCAAATGTCCTATTTGTTATTTCTTTTTAAAACACAAACTATTTTCTCATTTTGTTTACAGGACAGTGGAACAGCAGATAACAGCTGCATTGAAGAAATATTACGGGTAGGAATCCTTAAAAAAACCTTGGGGTTTTTTCAGTACCATTTTGTTTGCTTTAAAAAGACAACAGAACAACAAAAATATTGCAATGGTTGCTGTTAAACATACTACTCTTTTAGATTGTCCTCTTTCTAAGGAAAAAAAAAAAAAAAAGAACAGGCAAAATAATTTCCTTATGAAAAATAATTGAAAAATCTGTGAACACAACCTTCCAGAGCCTCTGGATTCCACTGCTACTTTGTGCCAGTACAGCTGACCTTCATGCATGCAGAAGCAGATAATGGGATAAATTATAAACTGAAATGTACAATGATGTTTCAGGTTTACAAACCATGCAAAGTGCATGTTTCCATTAATCATGACTGTCAAAAATCTTAATTTTGAAGGGAGGTCTAGGAAGGTCATTTTCCACCTGGATTTAATTAGAATCCATTATGTAATGTCATTATGTCCATTATGCCCATTATATAATGACAATGTGCAAAATCTGAAGTTATTTCCATATTTTGTTAGTATCTCTTTTGTCTTAGTAATTTCTAGTTAGCTATCATGGAGTAAATTAACACACATACAGACAGATCTTGGCTTGAATCAACTTTGATATTGATTATTTTCTGAGGCAGACAAATTTCTAAACAATGAAACATTTCCCTAGATCTTAACTCATGGGGTTTTAGGTTCTTTTTCTAAACTGGTAATTCAGTAATTCACAATGCTTATAAATCTGATATAAAAGTGATTGAAAAACCAAACAAGGTAGATGGAATGGTAAAACTTCCCTATGACTGTGTGCGTTTCCACCTCTTGGATATCCATTACCCAAATATTTCAGATTGTTTATAAACTATGGGGCTATAAATATTTGGTTTAGAGATTAGTAGTGCATTAAGCCTGTTGTTTCTAAAGACATTTCTCCATTCTCCCTGAATATGTTAAATAGAGCTTTTAATTCTTAAAATGGACAAAGAGTTTGTCAAAGGGCGATGATGATGTATTGCTTATGACTTCACTGGCAGAGCTTTTACTTAGCTAACATTTACAAAGTAGGCTTTTGTAGGACTGAGCTGGGTATTCAACAAGCCTTAGACTCAGTCCCTGTTGTTTTGTCACAGGTTAGTAGCAGAGAGTGTAATTCATGAGAGCTTTTTAAGTTTTTCATGACACACTAAGCATCTGATGCGATGTGAGGCTTATTCACCCCCTTTTTATGCAAGTTTTTTAAAATAAACTCTCAAAGAAGCTTGTATTCCTCCTTCGTTTGTGCAGTTTGCCTTGTGCAATTAGGCAAAAAATGTATAAGGGACGTGGTTCCTTTCATGCACAGGAACATGGAAATGTAAGAGACCTGAGCTCAGAAGAAAAATGCACTGTATGACTAGGGATGGTAAGGTGCATCTCCAAACCTGTGAACCCAGCTCCTGCTCTCTCTTTTTTTGTCCACTTGGGAATGTTCCTCAAGAAATATTCTTGCAAAGCTTCATGATGAAGTGTTCAGGACGTCCTTGTATGGATAGGACCATTTTATTGATGAGGATTTATTCACAAGTTCTTTCACTTTGCTTTGAAACTGAACAAAACCCACAGCTCAAAAGCCACACTTTGCATCAGTGTCTTGCTGTCTGCTGAGTCCCAGCATGGCTATAATGGAGGGCATACTGTTTTCATCCCCAGCTCTTGTCCTCACACGTCATCATGGGTAACCTCTCATTCTGCCCATCCTCCAGGTCTGCAGCCTGGGTATCACTTTCTGTTGTGAACTTGTGTTGCATCTCTGTGGCTGACTACATGTAAAACTTGCAGACTGTTACTCTACAGCATTTCTTGTTGAAGATCTTTATTCACAAAGGTCTAAGTCTCAGGTCCAAATTCTCATTACAGACCTTGATTGCTGCAACAGCCTTTCCTTAGTTTTGACAAATGCAGTGTTACCCACCTCCATTCATGCTGCTGGGCAGATCATTTTCCTAGCTTGACATCCTGCCCAAAGACATTTGTCTTTACATCTCACCACTGTCATCTCTCACATCAGCTGCAGCTATTTGTCTCTGTTTTTAAGGCCTCGAGTCTACCAGTCTGTGGTAACAGATTAGGTCCCACTGACCTTACCTGGCGATGCCAGCCCCCATCACAATGTTGCTAAGTTTGATATCAATTAATTTCTCCTGTGCTTCCTATCAGATCTGGAAGAAGCCTTGAACACTTTCCCAATAAGCCCCACAGCTGCCTTCAGATCCTCTCTTAAGGGCCTCCTTTTTCACAAGGACTGTGGAAAAAACAGTGCTGAGGTCAGGGCTATGCCTCTCTTTCTCCTGCTTGAACTTTGTTGACCCACTTGTCCCTTGTAGCGCCTGGTCATGTGTCAGGGAACTTCTGTGTAGTACAAAGACAGTGCTTAGGTATTCTCACAACACAAATACAGATCAGCATTGGTTGTTTTTACTCATTAGTGAAAATAGCAACAGTAACAACATGCCACTGCTACTCACTTTGTACATTACTGGCGTTCAGACTTTCCCAGCACTCTCTGTGCCCTCTTTTTTACCTGAGCAGATCCATTCAGCTTTAACACAGCTTTTCTGGTTTTCTGAAGCAGACTGTTTATAAGGAATGTCATTTCCATGGTTTTGTTGGAGGTGCTATTAACATAGTAAAGATGAAGTTTAGCTTCTTTTCAGTCAGAATATACCCAGTTCCCTGTACAGGAACTGGTGCCCAAGGAAAACATGGAATTGATTCACCCCTTCCCATCGGCAGGCAAGTTCAGCCATCTCCAGGAGAGCTGGGCTCCATCATGCTTGGGAAGACAAACACTGTCACTCCGAACACCCCCCCTTCCTTCTCCTTCTCCCAGTTTTATATACTATGCATGATATCGTATGGTCTGGGACATCCCTTTGGTCAGTTGAGATCAGCTGTCTGGGCTGTGTCCCCTCCCAGCTGGTATGCACCCCCAGCCCACTTGCTGCTGGGGTGGTGTGAGAAGCAGAAAAAGCCTTCACTGTGCAAGCAATAGCTAAAACATGCCTGTGTTATCAACACTGTTTTCAGTACAAATGCAAAATGCAGTCCATACCAGCTACTGTGAAGAAGAATAACTCTACCCCAGATAAAACCAGCACACCCAGTCAAGACCAAAGGCAGTAGAAGAAGTGCCCTAAGTCTGCTCCATCTACTTCCCTGTGTTTCCTTTGCCCAGCAGGTGAGAGATGGCAAGTGCTGTTTTGTGCATGGATCTTGTCACCTTCTGCTTTCAGGGCACGGCCAGAGCTGACATCTGGACCTGATCTGCAAAAAATTTAGGCACAGCTTTTAAATCACCAAATCTTACTCGGCACTAAGTGATGGGAAATTATAGTCCTTGTGCTGCCTGGTGCAACGCGGGGCACCACGGTTTAAATCTAGCCTTTTTGGATGTTATTTTACCAAATGTATCAGAGATCTGTCGACTTGAAAAGTTGACAGGCCCTTCTGCATGAAACTGCAGCTTCCAGAGAAAGCCCCTCAGGCCTGAGGCAGAGAACAGCTTCCAGTCCTGAAGGAGGTTGATTAACAAGAGTGTAACCCTGTTGAGATTGGAGCTGTTGTAAGGGATCCTGTGGAGTTTATAATCACTGCAGGAATCCTGAACCTTATCTAACACCATGCACTAATTTATAGCAACTTCTTTGAAAGGTAGTGACTTCTCTGTCCAGCTGCAAGCACGTATGTTGAAGATAGAGAAACTTCTAAGAGCCTTCAATGTAAATAACTTCAGAAAGACCAAGTTACAGATGCAATGTCAAATTAAGAGGAAAAAGCCTTATTACCTGACAGTAGCTGTAAAAGGAAATTCCTTGTAAGTTTTTTCATTGTTTGTGAAGGGTATGGCAGAAAAGTTTGAAGTGGAAAATAAGAATTTAAAACTACACAAATATCCTTTATTCCACCATGCCCAGAGAAGTCGCTACCTGAGTTCTTGAGGCACCACCAAAGTAAACCTCTCCACTTCTTTGCTAAAACAAAAAAAAACCCCACAGGCTTGATAAGAGAGAGAAGTAATTTTGAGTGGTTTCTGTTTGATTTTATTAGTTTGTGGAACTCATTATGTATCTTGTTATGAGTGGTGGGCTTTGGAGTAAACATTTGTTTTGATGCAAAAAATGGGATCAGGAGGAGTCCAGCCTCTCCACCAAGTTAACTGTTGCAACAAATATTGGATGCACTCTGAGTCTATTTGCTATGGATTTAAGGAGAGAAAGGGAGTGTGTCAAGTGCAGGCAGCTCTTGGTTTGTAAGTTAAGTGGTTGGAGATTGATCTGGCTATTCTTAGTTTTAGCTGTGATTTCCTAGAGTTGCAGTAGCTTTGTTTAAAGGAAACTCACAGGCAAGCTGAGCTTTTAATTATTGAAGATGTTCCTTGTGAATTCCCTGGGTTTTTTTTGTGTTGACACAAGAGGTGTTGTTGAACGTCCATTGAGACAGACGTAGCTTGAGTGTTTGGCCTGCAGACAGCGTTTGGCTGCAGCAGCAGGAAGCTGATGAAGCAATAGGAACACAGAGAAAGGACTGGAGGAAAACCAAGTACGGCCTCCTTGGGGATGGCGTGGAGTAGTGGGGAGGCAGGATGAAGGTGATGGGGGGGAGAAGAGGTAAGTTTGTTTCTCTGAAGATAGAAAAAGTGGTTGGGGAGGCAGTGAAAGGACTGAGACTGGGGCTGTGAACATTGCTTCCAGGGAAGGACAACACTGCTTGGTGCTGCAAGCCTGCTGCCCTTGCAAATGGGTTGTGACTCCGCGTGGCCACAGGATATTCACGTATGAAAACAGGCCATTCTAAGTGTGGTGGCTTTGATGAGTAATTTACTGGAAACTTTACCCTGTGAAACTAATCAGAGTATGTAAAGCACAGTACTTCTTATTTGAGCAACGTAAAAAAAAATGAATGAAAACAGAATCTAATTCTGTATTTTTCCCCTTCCCCACTTGGGATCCCCTGGCTCATTAGCAGGCTTGCTAATTCTTTAGCAGAAAGCATTAAGGATCAGCCCATCAAATATTCAGGGTTTTTTTTTCAAAACCTGAACAGCCATATGTGCTGTGAGATCAGCTGCACTCCATCAGCTGATTGAATTAAAACAAGAGCAGAGGTAAATTAGAAACTGTCTGCACAAGGCAAATCCTGTGAAAACATGAAATCCTACCAAACACACTGTCACTGTGAATAAGCATCACAGTCAGTGGAGCACGTGTCAATACTTAGAGGGGAGAAAAATCAGTTTCTTAGAGGTAGGTCGTTAGTTCAACAACTGTGAACTGCTGCCTTGTAAATGTTAATGACTGTAAGATCCCACTGGCTGCAGTTAAACTCCTGGTGGAGTCGGACATGTGAAGAATTACAGAACACAAATATGGTAATCAGCAGTATATTTCTAAACATTGCTCTTGCTTCCCAAAGCAGAGGGAGAAGCCTACAGGTGGAATGACACTTCGCTGCGCAGTGCTAGTGCAACAGCTACCTCTGCACCAGCAGAGCTTTTTATTGCAGTCTCACTGCTGGAAAGAAATTGTTGGGCAACTTTGAGCCAGGTGAGAATCATGGAATGATAGAATGGTAGGGGGTTGAAGGGACCTCTGGAGATCATCGAGTCCAACCCCCCCTGCCAGAGGCAGGATTACCCAGGGCAGCCCACACAGGAACAGATTCAGGTGGGTCTTGAAAGTCTTCAGAGCAGGAGACTCCACTACCTCTCTGGGCAGCCTGTTCCAGGCTCTGTCACCCTCACAGGGAAGAAGTTTTCCCTCATGTTGAGGTGGAAACTCCTATGTTTCCTCTTGTGACCATTGCCTCTTGTCCTTTCACAGGGCACCACTGACAAGATCCTGGCCCCTTCTACTTGACCCCCACCCTGCAGAGATTTGTAAACATCAGTAAGATCCCCTCTCAGGCTTCTCTTCTCCAGGCTAAACAGCCCCAGGGCTCTCAGCCTGTCATGCCCTCAGGATGGCACCTTCATGGTAAAAGTCACCTTAGCTTTTGGGCAACTCCGGGAGCTAGGTGAGAAGGCCACACTCAGCACAGCACCTTCCTGGGGAAATCTGAGTAGGCTTTTGTGACTGAGCCCAGTGGGAAACTCCTGGAAACATTTCAGGAGGAAAAGAGAAACTTCATGTGAAAGAGTGGCAGTGGGGGAGAGAGAAGATATGGAGACATTGAAGCAGCTCCAGTTTGCTGACACTACCTTTCTTGCTGGGTCTCATTGAATACAGAAGTACTCCAAAGTCTCAGAATCATATTAAAAATGTATCATATGCATAAAATATCATTTGTTTTCATTGTGGTCTTTCAGGACAACTTTCACAGCACAACTTTGCTTTAGCATCCTAAATTTCAAAGCAACTAAAACGTTATTTTGGCCGATGTATGCTGTCCATTGCCTTTCTTTGGTATTATTCTTTTTGTCTTTCATGCTCAAATAAATGAAAAACCATACCAAAGAGTGTTTGGGTAATGTGTCTTTTCACCCGAGGCACTAAATCCCAGAAACATTAAGGCATGCTTCAAGCCATATAATCCAACCTCCAATCCTCACCTATTAACATTGTCCTTCTTAGCACACCGTGACATCCAGTTCATTTGTACAGTATCTTTTCTACAGCAGTTACTATCTGCAGTGATTTAGAAATCACAGAAATGTCTGGGTTGGAAGGGACCTCTAGAGGTCATCCAGTCCAAATGACAGCTATGACAGCTATACCTATGACAGCGTTCCTCCAGCCAGCCTGGATACTACTAGTGGTGCAGATAGCAGCTCTGAGGAGCTGCAGCTTCAGATCTGCCTAGATCTTCTCAGTGAGAATTAGCAGTCCATACGGTACCTTGTGCTGCTAGAACAAAATTAGCAGCAGTATCAGAGCTAGCTGAAGATATTTTGGCTTTGTCCACATAAGCTGCAGTGACTGCAGAGGAGGCATACCTGTGTACGCCGTCATCCCCTTGACTCCTCACATTTTGGCAGCTTTCGGGATACAATGCCTGTATGTGGTACCTTGGGTTTCTCTCTCTCTGTGCTGTAGCCAGCATTTCTTTATTACCTCTTTCTCCATCAGAAAAAAAGGTCAAGGAGAGATTCCTTGCTTTTTACAGTTTTTGTCGCTTTTTAGGCTTTTTCAGATCAACAGAGTCTGTTACTTACTGTCAGCCCATCTGAACAGAAGCTGCTCCTGATTTGGGCACCACGCATGGCACATCCTTTTTAGTGCCCACATTGTGGTTTTCAACTGTCAG
This sequence comes from Megaceryle maxima, assembly GCA_024605025.1. Lineage (NCBI taxonomy): Eukaryota > Metazoa > Chordata > Aves > Coraciiformes > Cerylidae > Megaceryle > Megaceryle maxima. The sequence goes on along the minus strand of JANHGN010020678.1, from coordinate 3,070 downwards.
TGGACCCTGACAGCCAATGTATTAAACCCAGACATGTAACCATTGCTTCCCTGGCCCTCCAACATAGAGCCTGAGGCACAGAGCACGATGTAAAACGGCACTGAAATACTGTACAAACAGTGGTAATGTCAACCAGCCATTAATTAGTTGTACATTGTCAGCCTCTGTGAACTTGGATTTTTGCTAATGTTGTTGAAAATAATCTCAAAGGAGTTAGAGGTTTTTGAATGGAACAGGGGGGTGCATAGGAAAGAGGCCCATATCTTTAGAACACAGGTAGCTGATGTGCAAAGGCTTTGTGTTGGGAAAAGGCAGGTGAGTGTAAAAGAGCTGGTGAAACACTATCATGCTCATTTGGTGGAATTAATTTTCAAAATTGCTGGTTTGTACTGAATGTATACACCCTATTTGACAAAGCAAGAGAGAATCCAGAATGAATTATCCATCCTGTCTGCTACACAAAAATAATACAGTAAAACACTTACTATTTTTTCCTTCTATTTGGTGTATTTCACAAAGCTGGAAAAGAGTTACAGTCACCATCTTGTTCCAATACAGAGAAATGATTCCTTGTTGATGGCAAAGGGCCAGACAGATCCTCATTTTGTATGTCCCTGCCACAGCTTTTCTGAGGCCAACAGAATTATGCATATTACTACCAGAAGGTATCTGTGCTATCAGTCCTAATGAAAGAAGGAAATTTGGGTAATAGCAGGTACCCACACTCCTGGCACCCTGGGGTTTGATGCCTTCAGCTACCACCTCTAGAGAGCAACATACTTTCTAAGCTTCACTGAAAACAAAGTGAGACCATAAAGGAGGTGTGACTTAACAGCATCCTTCAGCAAACCCTATGGTGACAGTGGTTTCTTCTTTGATTAAATGGGCATTAAGGAAGCAGACTCATCAGACAATGCAACTAGATGCTGTTATATGATGGATTTTCCACCCAGGTTAACATTCCCTTTTTCTTTGCCATGCTTTCAGGGGTGGCTGTGGGGTAGGGAGAGGTGGAGGACTTCCTGTAGGATGCATGTGTTCTGGGCTGTAGACTTCAGTTGTGGCTGCAGAGCTGGGCAGTCATTGCCCCACAGAACCCGAAGCCTCAGGACGCAGCCCTGGTTTTCCCTGTGAGCCTGCAGGGTGACAGACCTGCTGCCATCCCCACCTTAAAAGGTGTCTCTGAAAACCTGCATTAGACCAAGTTGTGGGTTTCATTATAGAATCGTAGAATGGTTTGGGCTGGAAGGGACCTCTGGAGGCCATCTGGTCCAACTCCCCTGCTGAGAGCAGGGACAGCCTCAACTAGAGCAGGTTGCTCAGAGCTCTGTCAATCCCCACCTTGAATGTCTGCAGGGATGGGGCCTCAACCACCTCCCTGGGCAACCTCTTCCAGTGCTCCACCACTCTCGTGGTAAAGAACTTGTTTCTAACATCCAATCTAAATCTACTCTTCTCTAGTTTAAAACCATTGCCTCTCGCCCTGTCACTACAGGGCTGTGTAAACGGGCCCTTTCCTGCCTTCTTGTAGGCCCCTTTCAGGTACCAGAAAGTCACTATTAGGTCTCCCTGGAGCCTTATCTTCTCCAGGTTGAACAAGCCCAGCTCCTTCAACCAGTCCTCATATCAGAGGTGCTCCAGCCCCCTGATCATCCTTGTGGCCTCCTCTGGCCCCGCTCCATCAGGTCCATGTCCTTCCTGTGCTGAGGGCTCCAGAGCTGGACGCAGTACTCCAGGTGAGGTCTGCCCAGAGCAGAGTAGAGCAGCAGAATCCCCTCTCTCCATCTGCTGGACACACTTCTTTTGATGCAGCCCAGGATGGGATTGGCCTTCTGGGCTGCAAGCACACCCTGGCTGCTCATGTCCAGCTTCTCGCCCACCAGCACCCCCAAATCCTTTTCTGCAGGGCTGCTCTCTCTCACCTCCCCCTTGCCAGCCTGGATTGATAGTGAGGACTGGATGATAATAAATGTATGATGGTAAATACACTACCACAGTGACTCCTTCCCTATGCATAGGTAGATGCACACCTACAGCAGACTGTAATCCACCTGTCTTCTATCAACATTTGGTATCAAAATCCCCTCTGGGAAAGTCAAGACAAACACAGGCCTCAAAAATAAAAGCATTTCTTACCTCTGTGTTTTAAAATAATATAGGATGCAACCTGTCCAAAGGCATTGGAAGCTTGACAGACAAATGGCTGTTCATAATCTTCACTATTCACTTCAGAAATTATTAGCTTCACAGAATGCATAGGGCGTCCATCGTAAGAACTTCCCTCCCTATTCAAAAGACAACAAATAGAGCCATAAAACCACAGCCCTTTCTGGAATGGCTTTACCAGTAACAGCTGCACCATGACAATGGCTGTTTCCATCTGCAAGAGTCAACCATGCTTCAGAATTACATTTTCCTATGTAAAAAACCAAACATTTGGGCCTTTCACTGACATTTATCATAGATGTTGGGAAACATAAAGATGTTATCTGATCTGGATCTGTGTCTCCCCGAAGGAATATAATGTTTCTATAGGCTGAAGTATAAAAATATACCTTACAAACCCAAGCAAACCCTTCTTAAGAGTTTCCCAGCACCTGTAAAAGTAGGTGGAGAGAGAGAGAAATTCCACAGTATGATATGACACAGAAAGAGGCCCTGGTACAAGGGCATCATCTCGCAGTAAGCAGCTCTGGGACAGAGAGGACATCAAAGGTGGTGAACTGCAGCAGACAACATCAACCCACTGTGTGATTCCAGCTGCAAGGAGTGGAATCTAAACTGCTGCTTCACCCCATGGATCAGAACAGACTTTATCAGCTGAGGTGTCAGGCTGCACCACTGACAGACACACCTTATGCCCCATATGTTGTACAAGGGCCCAAAAGTGCTTGTGCCACACACACAGTGAATCATGTGTATCCTGACATGGAAACATAGCAATGCCTGGGTGGGAGGGGACCTCTGGAGGTCATCTGGTCCAACCCCTCTTTCTGAGAGCAGGGACATCCTCAACTAGAGCAGGTTGCTCAGAGCTCTGTCAAGCCCCACCTTGAATGTCTCCAGGGAT